>VIIQ02000104.1:0-190396 GCA_007449985.2 Desmodesmus armatus
CTATGTGTGTTGTTGGCATGGCAGTTGCAACACTTGCTGCCTATCCTTGAGCAGTGTTCGAATGGTTCCTTGGCTGACTGCGATTCTGGAGCAGTCGCCTGACTGGGGAGGTGTGTCTGACAGCCTTCTCCTTTGATTTAGGCTCACGGCCTGGACACTGGCAGGTGTCATATGTGTCTTGAAATTGCAAGACCGTCCAGCACAGACGGTGCAGCATGTGTTTGTGTCAGCTTAGCTTCTGTGGGATAACTTCCTGCAGAAGCTGACGGAGCTACTCACAGGTCTGACAGCTTTTCGTTGCTTTGGGCTTACAGCCTGGACACTGACAGGCTGTTTCTGTGTAGTGGGGCTGCAGTACAGCGCAGCTCAGGTGGTACTCCCCACCCATTTGCATGTGTAGCAAGTCAGCTTCTTGTTGATTAGCTTCCTGCAGGAGCTGACAGCAACCACGCATCGTGTGTGTGATGTCTGACAGCAGCCGGTCTAGTACTCGCTACTGCTCAGTATGTACTGGCTGGACCTGGCCCAGACCTACGACTGTATGTACCTGTGTATGTTGTGATGTGTGATCGGCACAGTCACGCGTATGCATCTTCGTGCCAGCGCATCGCAGCTTCGGGTGTGCAAGTGTCTATGCATCCTGTACAGCTTTGCCCAGTCACACCACATCGTGGTTTTGATTGGTTTTGCAGTGCATGTTGCACTGGTTGAGGTACGCTGTTGTTGCTGCTACAGTTAGCAGCAAAGTAACAGAAGAGTGACCTCGGCCAGGGGTATAAATAGCGAGTGTGCGCTGGGTGACATTGTTGAGTTACACCCACAGCCGTGAACCAGCCCCTCGCCTGCTAAGCGTTGTAACAAGCTCTTGGCAATCCTTCTGTGACTTTCCAGACACCGATTCGGCTTCCCTGTCTTGAGCACTAAAAGCTGCAGCAATTGGTTCTTCAGGCTTCTTCTACTGCTAGGTGAAGTGCCCAGAGCACTCGAGTTCCCTGTCGACAGATACAGTTACCCAGGTCCCTGCGACCCTTCAGTCTGATCAGCTGAGAGGTGCCATCCCTCAGCCCTTACTAAAAGTGATACCTATACACCTCGTCTCCTTCCGCTACCCTGAACGGCGTGGGAAACATGCCGTGTGTGTGAGAGGGAGGGCAGTTGTGAACCCCGGTGCCAGCAGGGTTCAGTGAGAGGGGCCGGCCTGCCACCAGGGCGGCACTGGGACGGTCTGTGTGCCCCCTTTTCCCTCTGCCACCGCAGGTACCCCCTTCGACCCCTGGCACCCGCGGTGCACTACCACCACCCCAACCACCGACTACGACCCCCCGTACTTGGCAGCTGAGACACTCTCTTCAACGACTACGTTGAGGATCGACTACCTGTGACCTGAGCCCATCACGACTTCCACTGCGCAAGTTTACGTCACTACCGTTCTCAACAAGAGTTCTGGTACTGCGTAACCTACTCCAAACAACAAGTAAACGAATAGCAAGGGGGTTTCGAAACACCTGCTGCTCAAAAGCTGACTTCGGTCCAGCTTACTACTGCCCTCTACTGCTTCCAGAGCTTGCACACCAAAGTGTGTCCAGCCCCATACAAAAGCTGTTCCCACAGCCCAAAAACATTACATACACATGTCTGAGACAGAAGGGGAGTTCCAGTTCGCACCCCCAGGGGCCATGCTGCCTTCACCTGGTGCCCTCAATAGTATTGACACCTATGATGGGCAGGGTGATCCCAACCTCTGGCTCAATCACCTTCAGGATACAGCTGGCCTGTACAATTGGGCTGAGATACACTGCTTGCGTGTAGCAAAGCTCAAGCTAAGAGGCGATGCACAACGTTGGGGCCAGTCCCGCAGCTTCTGCAGCTGGGCTGAATTTCAACAGCTACTAGTTCACCGTTTCGGTGAAACACAAGAGACAGCCATAGCACGGCTGGAACGCTGCTACCAGAGTCCAAGAGAGGCCCCCAGGGCCTTCGCTGACAGATTTCGACTGGATGCAGAACGTTCTGGTCGCACAGAAGATGCTGCTCTTGTTTACACCTTCATACAGCGTCTCCAGCCCAGCATCAGGACTGAGGTTGTCAGGAAGCAACTGCGCAGCATAGACGCAGTAGTTGAATACGCAAATTACCTGTTAGGGGCATTGGGTGCAGCAGACATGGGAAGGGAGGATGGCTTTGCAAGCAGCAACTTTGGCAGTAACATGGACGGCATGGCAGCTGCAAGCAAACCACCAGCCTTTGGTAACCCACTGCCCCGACGCCCTGAGTTTGATACTAGGAGGCCTCAGCAAGGGCCTTACTACAGGCCAGCCTCCAGGCCCCCCTTCAGAGATGTAAGCAACCGCAATGCTCGCCCTAACAATTTCCCTGTGCCCCCCAAGCCTGCTCCCGTGCCTTCCTCACCTGCTGCTGTGGACGAGCTGACCAGGCGTATGCAGCAGTTGGAGCTGAACATGCATCAGCAACTGCAGCAGAACAAGGACAAAGACAGGGAAATCAGGACCCTGCGTTATGCTTTAGAAAAGCAGCCTCAGAGGGACACACCTCATATCAATTTCATGAGCAGCGAGAGTCTGCCAGAGGATGAGTTAGACATTGATCCTGAGTTGTTGGCTGCACTCATGGTCAAGCGCTCTGCTGACGACAGCAATGCACCAGCCCTGAAGCGCATGCCAGCCAAACGTACAGCCATTGATCCCCGGGCACCCAACATGCATGGGCCATCACGGCCAACTTATGCTGCAGCCCGGCCTGCCTCAAGCAGCCCAGCAGGGACAAGTAGGCCTGCAGCAGCGGCAGCTGCTGAAGCAGGCACTGATGCTTTTCCCCGAATGCCAAGACAGCGACAGCCATTGCAGGCTAGGCCCTATGGGGCACCTGGTCCTGCGGTTCCCGGCCCTCGTGGCCCTGTGCCCCCTCCTGCCCCCCCGGCTCCTACTGATTCAACCCACAGGTCACAAGGAGCTGCTGACCTGGCCAACCAAAAAGCAAAAAGATGGCATCAGAGATATGTCGCAGCATTAAGATGGATGGGCAGACAGAAGGCACTGTGCCTCCCCAAGCAGTCCTTACCTGCCTCGCAGGGCACTTGGCTGGGCAACCCAGCCTAGTCAGCCTTGGCCAGGAAATGGCCACCCAGGTGGAGTCGGTTATGAAGGACATCCAGCGCAAATATCAGCCCAGTCTTCGGCTTGGCAGCAACAGCCGCAATACAGTGCTGAACATGTCCAGCATGCCCACCAGGGGCCTGACAACACCACCTTCTGAGAGGGTCCGCAGCCTGCTTCAAGCCAGCCGCCCACGCCCCATAGCCACGCCTCGTGTCTCGACCTGCAGAGTAGTAGCAGAATTGAATGGTAGGCCTCTGGAAGGAGTAGTGGACACTGGGGCTAGTACCACTGCTGTGACCCTTGACTGCCTGCGACGTCTGGAGCTTGACAGCCTGATAGTGCCTGCTCAGTCCAGCTACCTGAATGCGGATGGCCGCATCACTGCTGGAAAGGGCAAGGTACCCAACCTAGCTCTGGCTTTGGGGGACTTTGAGACTCTTATCAACCCCACAGTCACCTCCGCCTTGAATTATGACCTCTTGATCGGCAACGATGTGCTGACCCGTGCCCACGCGGTGATCGACTATGGAAAGGGTAGCTTGATCCTGCGCATAGACCCCACCACCTGCCAAGAGCTACCCATTAGCACTAACCACCCCTCTGAGCCTGGCAGTATCTACTGCCAGAGCCAGCCTCACCTGCCAGAGGACCACAGCTTCGACACTGCATCCACAGACGAAGCTGATTATGTGACTGAAAGCTTCTACTTGGAATTGGCTGGCACCAGCACCACAGCTGCTGACCCAACCATTGCAACCGAGTACGATGATAGTATGCGCTCCTTTACAGCTGCTAGCAATGCAGCCACCTACGGCAGCAGCAGGCAAGCAGCAGACAGCAACAACACCACACCAGCAGGAGAGGTTATCGAGAGTGGTGGCGGCTATAACAGTGATTTTGACAGCTGCATGCTCAGCAGCGACAGTGATGATTTCAGCGATGAGGATATGGAAACAGAAGACAGCGAGCTGGTTCACCCCAAGAACCTGAGGTATGTGCTTTCTGTCCTGCAAGATGCTTACCCCGACTGCGATGGCCCCACAGCACAGCTGCTGGCCTCCCTTGACGCAACCGCTTGGGGCTTCCCTGACTCCCTGGGGTTTGACATTGAGAGGAAGGGATACAATGCCAGTGATGGGGAGGGAGCTACTCATGAGGAGATTTCAGGGTCAGCCGACACCGACTCAGGCACCACCATATACCCAGCCATCTGCAATATGGCACAAAAATCACCAAAAGAATGGGTACCCACCCAACTGCGCCGCCTGAGGGAGGGACAGCTGAGGGGTGAGCCTTCATTGTTCTCCAACCTACAGCTGCCCCCTAATGCTCCTGGCCATGAAAATAGTAGCACCGAGGGCCTGGCTTCATGCCTAGCCCTGCAAAAGCAATTTGCCTCCCTGATGCTAGCAAACCACATGGGAATCACCCCTGAGAAAGCTATGGAAATAGCTGGTAAAGACTTAGCGGGTCTGCCCCAAGGCTACCCTTCTGTGTTTGAGGCTTTGCATAATGACTGGCTGTACTCCGATTCTGACGAGATGGACACAACTTTAACAGACACCACAGCCGCCAGCATGCTGTGCCTGGATCAGCAGCTACCAACTACACCCAAAACACCCCCTCACAGCTCAGAGTGGGGTTACAAAAAGCTAGTCAGCCATCTGGCCCTTCTCTCCACCTCAGCCTTTCCAGGCCTGAGGAGTGACACAGCCCAGTTCCTAGCAGAGCTTGATGTTATCAACTTACCTGCGGGATATGATTCAGCGCTGGGATCTTGGGCTGAGGAAGAGATGGGCTTGTCTAGGGCTCCCCTACTCCTGGTGGATGACAACCACACAGCAACAGACAGCAGCGAGTCAGAACCAGAGCTTATTTACATGTATGACGAGCCAGAGGCAGGGGATAGCATTGATTCCCACAGCCTGCTGACTGATAACCCCCGCATGCTCAGCTACCTGGCCGGGCTGATGCTAGCAGCGTTTGGGGATGACATGGAGCCTGTCACAGCCCTGAAGCTGGCTAGCACAGACCTAGTGGCTTTGCCTAGTGGTATGCCTTCCGCCCTTGATGCCTGGATCACCGCCTCCTTGGGAGCTACAGTCCCTTCCAGTGCCAAGAGTCTTTTCAGCCTTGATAGAGCGCTGGCTGAGCCTGAACACTATGAGATCAGCGAGCCAAACCAGCCCAACACTCGCCACAGGCTACTTCAGCGCGTGGCATGGCTGATTGAGTGTGCTTACCCACATTATGACCGTGATGAGGCCGAACGCATAGCCAGCTTGGACCTGAGTGCAGTACCTCAGGGGTGGCCCTCACTCTTGGCCCCGCCGCCAACCAAAGATTTGACCACCCCACTGGCCACTCCAGCATCGGCACCTGCAACAACAGTAGACCCATCAGAGATGTTTGTGTTTGAAGAGCGACAAGGAACTCCCCCGACACACCCGACCAACAGCAGCAGCGCCCCTGCAGAGCTATCCCAAGGCAATCCAGGCCCCAATCGGCGCCAGCTGCCTACAAGAGGAGCTCTACAACGCAGCGACTCAGGCGTAACACACGTCTTCACTTCTGGCCGCCCTGGCCGCTACACAGTGGTGACTTCTGGAGACCAGCACCCCCGGCCCCCCAGGCCCCGCAACCCAGCAAACCCTTCCGGCCATCGTATTAACAACCCCCCGCAGCGGCCCCCTGTGCGCCGCCGCCAACAGGCAACCCTTCTCCAGCCCACAGAAGACACCGTCATGATTGAAGCAACACCCGCTGCACCTGAGGTCTTCTGCTCTGAGACCATTGCAGCGAGTGACCTCACCCCGCTAGAAAAGAGGGCTGAAAGCACAGCCTCCTCCTCCAATACAACCCCTACGACTCCAGCTCCAAGCCCAGCTGTGTATGAGACCACCGACATGGAAGCTTCCCCCGTGGACACCTTCTGCTACTTTGAAGAGCCCTTGTCTGACAGCGACATGCCCTCCCTGGCAAGCGACTCCGACAGCGATACATCCGAGCCAGACCAAGACCCCGACACCCTGCACCCACTAGATTGGCTGGGAATGTATGAGCCCCTACCCCAGGAACACCCAGAATTCCCCGAGCCAGCCGCCCTCCCCAGAGCCCTCTACAACCCACCAGAAGCCGAACTCTGCCCATTTCCTGATGATGACCTCCTCAGTGACAACAGGCACCTCTCTCTGTCTGGTATGGTAGACGCCGCCAACCTGGACACAGCAGAGTTTGACATGATCGTGAGTGTGTTGGAGCAGAATGCAGACGTTTTCTGCTTCCACCCAACTCAGTTGGGCACCTGCAACTATGGGAGCCTCTCCATTGACACCGGAGATGCAAAACCCCTAAAGCAAAACTACTACAGGATGCCATATAAAAAACAAGAAGAGCTGAAGAAGCATGTAGAGCAATGGCTGGAACTGGGCATCATAGAACCCAGCAACTCCCCTTGGTCAGCCCCCTTGCACCTAGTACCCAAGAAGGGAGGTGCCACCCGTGCAGTGGTGGATTATCGAAAGCTCAACAGCGTCACCAAGAAGGACGCCTACCCCTTACCTCTGATGAATGATATCTTGTACAACATAGGGCCTGCCAGGTATTTCAGTGTAATTGATTTACACTCGGGGTACCTGCAAGTGCCCATGGCAGGCAAGGATGGTAAGGATCCGCACAACAGCATTGAGAAGACAGCGTTTGCGTGCCCCTTCGGGCACCGCTTGTACCAGTTCCTGAAGGCTCCCTTTGGCTTGACAGGTTGCCCATCTTTCTTCATGCGCCTGATGAATCAGGTGTTACAAGAGCATGTCGGCAACTATGCGTTTGTGTACCTAGATGATGTGGTGATCTACAGCCGCACTCTTGATGAGCATGTTGCTCACCTGACTGCTGTGTTTGAGTCGCTACGTGCTGCCAACCTGCGGCTGTCCAGCACCAAGTGCCGCTTTGCCACCAGCCACTGCACCTTCTTAGGCTTCTGCATTTCAGAGAAGGGCCTAGGCTGTGACCCCCGGCTGATAGAAGCAGTTGCACTGCGCCAAGAGCCTTACAAATCAAAAAGCAACCCCAAAAAGGCAGTAGCCAGCTTTGTTGGCCTATGTTCGTTCTATAGGCGATTCATCAGAGGCTTTGCAGAAATTGCAGAGCCCCTCACCCGTGTCATGGGCAAAACCAAGAAGTTTGAGTGGGGTCCTGAGCAACAGGATGCCTTCGACACCCTCAAGAGCAAGCTGATGGACTATCCTATCCTACGACGTCCCGACTTCACCAAGCCGTTTCACGTCCACACGGATGCCTCCCAGAAGGCAGTGGGCGCTGTGCTGACCCAGCGCGACGAGGACGGCAAGCACTACGCCGTCGCCTACCACAGCAAGAAGCTTACTCCTACACAAGCCAACTGGGCAATCACCCACCTGGAATGTTATGCCGTTGTCAGCGCCGTCACAGAGCAGTGGAGGGACTTCCTGTGGGCTGCTGAGCACCCCTTCACTGTAGTGGTTGACCACCACGCCCTCCGCTGGCTGCTGACATCACCCAACCTGCAAGGCAAGTTAGCCAGGTGGAGCCTGAGGCTACAGGAGTTTATGCCCTTTACGATCCAGTATCGTAAGGGTATCCACCACCTGGCCGCAGATGCCCTCTCCCGAGACCCGCGACATGACAGCGACGAAAGCCCTGAGACACCTACCAGCGCCACCAAGGCCCCAGCCCTTGATGACTGTCCCGATCCTGACCCTACTGACTACAACCACTTCGACGAGGTGCTGACCCTCGACTCCATCAGCACCCCATGCCACCCCGACACAGCAACCGCTGCCTTTGAGGACCCGGCCAACAGCCCAACCCCCTCCTTTGGTGAGTGGTTGCCCCCAGAACCCCCTGAGTTCAAGACCGACACCCACGACCGCAACCTGGAGCAGTTTCTCACCTCTGAAGACAAGACCGACACCTACCCAGCCACGCCTGCGGGCAACAACGACCACGCCAATCCCTTGGACTCCACGGAGCAAGGGCACTCTGAGACCCCGCCACTTGACCACGAGGAAGCCCCTCCTGTGGAGCACGACTCCACCCTCCCACTGAGCCTTGATTCACCCAGCAGAATGGCAGGCCTCCCTGGCCCTGCGCGTATCGCCATTGAAGGCAACATTGGCAGCGGCAAGAGCACAGTGCTCAGAAAACTACAGGAGATACAAGCACTACCCTGGTGGAGCAACTGGCATATACTACCAGAGCCCGTAGCCGACTGGCAACACCTTCTGGACCAGCACTACACGTCTGGCGATACAGACCCTGCCCAGCAGCAGGCAGTGCTCAATGCATATGCCCTACGTGTTCCACACCCCATAGCGGCTCCCTACATCATCATGGAACGGAGTCCCTGGAGCAGCTTGGCAGTGTTCCTGCCTGTGCAAGGCCTCCCTGCTAGCTATGAAAGGGTGGTTCAACAGACTGCGCATCATATGCACCCAGTCCTGGACAACGCCCTGCCAACAACCCTTATCTACCTACAAACCGACCCAGAGACCTGTCTTACCAGAGCCCAAGCTCGCCAGCGCCCGGAGGAAGCCGCCCTAACCTTGGACTACTTGAAGAAGCTCCACCGCCAGTATGATACAGCAGTCCACCGGTTCCCTGGAGTGACAGTAACAATCAACGCCAACCAAGACGAGGACACGGTGTTTGCAGCCGTCAAACGTGCTGTGGAACTACTACATGAGGCCTTTGAACTACCCAACAGCCACAACAACTACTACAGCCTGTGGTCAACTACCAAGGCTCCCTACACTATTGCTGAGTTTCCCAATCTGGCGCGACTACTTGGACCTGACAAGCTACTTACTACTTGCGACCCCTACTTATTGCGACTGTGCCCCGATCAGCTACTGGTATGCACAGAAGGAGTGCCCCCAAGCCATGCAAGCGACTCAGGCAACCGCCTGTTACTACACAATGTCCCACCCCAAGAATACCAATCCAGGGAGCCCTCACCCCCGTCCCCGCTGGACCTGACACCATTGGACTTCCTGAGTGGACCTTCACACCTGCTGTTCCATCAGGACAGCGAGGTTCCAATACTCTTTCAAGGAGGCCCGGGCACCTTTGCCTACTCACCACTGTTCCAAGCACAATATGAGCACCGCTTTGGCTCCCCAGTGAGCACCAGTCACCGCATCAACAATCTTCACGCCTTGGACTTGTATGCAGCCTTGGGGCCATGGCTCTCCAGCGCGCCCGGTGCAAACGTTCTGCTGGCAGTGGCGCCCAAGAAAGCTCTACCAGCCCTGCAAGTACAGCAGGTGAACACAGACGGCACCGAAGTTGTGTATGTGGACACAGAGCAGTATGCTACCTTCAAGGCAGCAGAGATGGAAGCACAGGACCCGGTCAGGTTCAACCAGACCCTACTAAAAAGCGACACTACCTTTCCCTGGACCCAAGCCTTCACCAATGAGGCCTACATGTTGGACAGCTGGATTAGACTGGTCAGACTACGCCCTACCATACCCTGTGGCGTCAGCCTGCACAACCCCAACACCATGACTTTGGAGCATGGCTCAGTCCTACCAATGGGGCCTGAGCACAACACCCGACCGGAGCCAGCTCTCAGACTGGCCAGCTGCCTACCACACCAAGAGAAGAGCTCCCACCCCCGGGATTCCCCAGAGCAGATGAATATGTATGATCGGCCCCCGCGAAGAACGGCCAAGCTGGCAGTGGAAAACATGCAGAACTGGGCAACTACAGAAGCCCAAGCAGTTACCAGCGACACAAAAATACCCTCCGACCTACCCTGCAGCGTCTGTGGGTCACCCCACGACTGGGTCAACCTGCTACTATGCCACCGATGTGATAAGGGGTGTCACACTTACTGCGTGGGCCTGGTGGGAGTACCATCGGGCAATTGGTACTGCGATGAGTGTGTGTTACAAGGAGCGCCTGATACCCTGCCCCTACCCACTGGAAGTGGCATGTCAGACCTGCAGCCCTCAAGCGCTACTGACAAACACCAGGAGTTACCAGCAGCCAGCCAGCCCCAGGGCAAGGCCCCAAGCCGCTTTCATGATTCCCCAAGCCTAACCCAGGACACCCCCGACCCACCTGAAGAAGCCGACACTGAATCAGACCAAGACGAAGCAGCCTCTGTCACAGGCGCCATCTTGGAGGTATGGGAGGATCAAGCCACGATGCAGTACCTGCAAACAGAGCAGTACAACGTGGATCTTCTGCCAGACGACGATGTATTACTCAGCAGGGAAATGAAGCGTATTGACAAGAGAGCCGCCAACTACCGCTGGTGCAACGACAACCACAAGCTGTACTTCCGCCCCTCGGGCAAGTACACAACCGACCGAGAAGTACCCTCCCCTGCAGCAAGAGAGACCCTGATCGACCAAATGCATCTGGACCTGGGACACCTCGGCACCACCAAACTGTGCAGCATCCTGCTTTCCCGTTACTACTGGCGTGGCATCTACAACAAAGTCAAGCAACGCCTACGCAACTGTGTGGACTGCCTCCGCCACAAGACCCTGTTCAAGTTCCAACCAGAGCTCAAGCCTCTGCCCCCCAGCCAGTTGTGGGAAAGGGTCAGTCTTGATTCAATGGGCCCCTACCCACCCACCCGCAACGGCTGCCGATTCCTGTGTGTTGGCATCGATGGCATGAGCAAGTATGTGGAGGCGCAAGCAGTCCCTAAGCTGGATGCCGATACTATGTGCCGCTTTGTTATGAACCAAATCATCGCCAACCACGGCACACCAAAAACCATCATCAGTGATGGAGGCAAGGAGTTTCAATTTGGTTTCAAGACCCTCATGAAGGAACTTGGCGTAGAGCACCTACAAACAGCCGCCTACAATCCGCAGTCCAATGGACAAGCAGAAGCAGCAGTCAAGACCATTCTCCATGGCCTGCAGAAGACAGTGGGAGACAACCCCCATGCTTGGGATGAAAAACTACCTTTGGTACTGCTAGGACTTCGAAGTGCGGTGCATTCTACTACTGGGTTCTCTCCCTTCTACGTCAACACTGGCAGGAATCCTATCCTACCTGCACAACGCCGCGGCCCTCCAGCCCCCACTACTGACCAAGCTGGGCCTTCCAGTAGGCCACGCACTCGCCGCACCACCCCAGCAACAGCAGCCACAGCAGCGGCTGGGACATCGGCACAATCCCCAACTACTGACCAAGCTGGGCCTTCCAGTAGGCCACGAGCTCGCCGCACCACCCCAGCAACAGCAGCCACAGCAGCGGCTGGGACATCGGCACAATCCCCACCTGCAGCAACAGACGAGGAAGAGGAAGATGATGGGCTGGATCAAATGCTGGACCAAGGCACCAGGCGACTTATCAAGCAACGCAACGCTCACAAGACTGACCTGCACCAAACACTGGAGAACAACATACTACGTTCACAAGCCAAACAAAAGAGGGACTTCAAGGCACGCCACCTGCACGTGCCTGCACCAGAAGATGCTATGCCACTTGGCAGTCTGGTGCTGATGTTCTGCCCTCCCAAAAACAAGCTGGCCAAGGTCAATGCTATCGAGGGCCCCTACCTACTGGTGAAGTATCTCAGCAACTCCAGGGCACTGCTTGAGGATGCCCAGCACAAGCAGTGGGCCTGTGCAATCAACAGGCTAGCACCCTTTGGGTCATCGGACTGACTGGAAAGGGCTTGATCTTGGAAATAACGAGTTCTTGAACTTGTTTGCGTATACTGGTACCCACAGAGGACCCTAGTGGTATGTGATCTAAAGACTGCTGTCCCACTACAGCAGCAACATGTGAAGAAACAACCCTACGCGCCTAAGATGTTGAGAGTTTGGGTTTTGGAGATATGAGATATATCAGCAGCATTGAAGTGGACGATCGTGGGCCATTGACCTGCTGATATTGACCCGCTGTTATAACAAGTAGCGCACATTTCGCAGGTGTTGCGCATTGCCACAGCACTGCGCTGTGTTCTTTCCCGCACAAGTTTTTCTTTCAGTTGACTGTTGTTTGCATAACGCCCCAGTCTCCGCAACGCAACGCAACGCAGCAGCGCGTCAGAGACATAAAGTCAGATACACCCAGGACAAATGAACCCTTCGCTCCTGTACCCCCTGGGTGAGTTTGTGGTGTTATTGTGTTGTATATGGTGACCCCGGCCAAGTTAGCCAGGAGGCAGCGTTCTTGGTTGGATGGTGCGTGTCACTGGTGACAGTACCAGGTCAGAGGACCAGGCATGGTGTGGAAGCTGTCGACTGCAACATGCAGTACAGCTAGGAAGCGGCGTTGGGTGGTGCGCATATTGGTGCATGTTGGTGCAGGACTGAGGAATTTGTTAGGTTAGACAGTTGCCTAACCAGGTGATTGTCCTGCAGTTCTGACCTGCACTTGTGGCTGCAATAGTGCGGAGCAAGTGCTGCTTTGCAGCTTGTGACTGCGTGACAATATTGGGTGAAAGGTTCAGGCATGGTGTGGAAGCTGTCGACTGCAACATGCAGTACAGCTAGGGGGCGACCTTGTTTCTCCCCCTTTGGTTTTTAAAAATAAAAAGGGGGGGGGGGGGGGAGTAAAGGCTTCCAGTGTTGTTTGTCTTAATAGCAGGACTGACCATTCACTGCTGGCACTGTTGGCTACTGATGGGGTTTGACGGAAGACTGGCACTGATGGTTACTCTTGGGTTTTGGCGGGAAAATTGTGGTATGCCACCTGCCCGACTGGCTTCAGACTTGTATCATATGCAGCAGCGTTACAGCGGGCAGTGTGCTTGTTGGTGCAGGGTTTTACCTTGTCAACCTTGTACAACAACAACAACAAAAAAATATATACTGGACTGGCCACCCTTGAAAAGAGAAGGGGCAGTGATGCCACACCTTTGCTGATGAGTTGTTGAGTAGTCCGCACCTTTTTGCATATTGCGCTGTTGCATCAGTTTGATCAGCCTTGAACAGTGTGCTGCAGCGGGCACGAACTTATAGCCCCGGGGTCGGGCCTCCTTACAGCAGGGACGGCCACAGCTGTTGCCTTAGGGCGAGTGCAGCTGTGTGTAGGGAGTGAACGGCAGCAGACGTGCTACCATGTCTCCCTTGTTCAGGCCTATGCTTGGGCTGGACTGCCCTCCCTTTTGGCATATGGCCTGGGGGCAGGCCTCGTTGAAGCGTTAGCAGCCACAGCTGTTGCGTGAAGGCGAGTGTGTGGATGGATAAGGAGTGAGTACCTACAGGGTGAGTCCTGAGTATCTTATGGAGAATGGGACCTGTTGTTTATTATGCTGAGCAGTGTTTTGAACAAGTTGGGTTTAGGGTACAGCTGCAACATGTGCTGCTACCTACTATGTGTGTTGTTGGGCATGGCAGTTGCAACACTTGCTGCCTATCCTTGAGCAGTGTTCGAATGGTCCTTGGCTGACTGCGATTCTGGAGCAGTCGCCTGACTGGGGAGGTGTGTCTGACAGCCTTCTCCTTTGAGTTAGGCTCACGGCCTGGACACTGAGCAGGTGTCATATGTGTCTTGAAATTGCAAGACCGTCCAGCACAGACGGTGCTAGCATGTGTTTTGTGTCAGCTTAGCTTCTGTGGGATAACTTCCTGCAGAAGCTGACGGAGCTACTCACAGGTCTGACAGCTTTTCGTTTGCTTTGGGCTTACAGCCTGGACACTGACAGGCTGTTTCTTATGTAGTGGGGCTGCAGTACAGCGCAGCTCAGGTGGTACTCCCACCCATTTGCATGTTGTAGCAAGTCAGCTTCTTGTTGATTAGCTTCCTGCAGGAGCTGACAGCAACCACGCATCGTGTGTGTATGTCTGACAGCAGCCGGTCTCGTACTGCTCAGTACGTGTACTGGCTGGACCTGGCCCAGACCTGACGCCTGTATGTACCTGTGTTATGTTGTGATGTTTGATCGGCACAGTCACTTGCGTATGCATCTTCGTGCCAGCGCATCGCAGCTTCGGGTGTGTAAGTGTCTATGCATCCTGTACAGCTTTGCCCAGTCACACCACATCGTGTGGTTTGATTGGTTTTGCAGTGCATGTTGCACTGGTTGAGGTACGCTGTTGTTGCTGCTACAGTTAGCAGCAAAGTAACAGAAGAGTGACCTCGGCCAGGGGTATAAATAGCGAGTGTGCGCTGGGTGACATTGTTGAGTTACACCCACAGCCGTGAACCAGCCCCTCGCCTGCTAAGCGTTGTAACAAGCTCTTTGGCAATCCTTCTGTGACTTTCCAGGCACCGATTCGGCTTCCCTGTCTTGAGCACTTAAAAGCTGCAGCAATTGGTTTCTTCAGGCTTCTTTCACTGCTAGGTGAAGTGCCCAGAGCACTCGAGTTCCCTGTCGACAGATACAGTTACCCCAGGTCCCTGCGACCCTTCAGTCTGATCAGCTGAGAGGTGCCATCCCTCAGCCCTTACTAAAAGTGATACCTATACACCCTCGTCTCGCTTCCGGCTACCCTGTAACGGCGTGGGAAACATGCCGTGTGTGTGAGAGGGAGGGGCAGTTGTGAACCCCGGTGCCAGCAGGGTTCAGTGAGAGGGGCCCGGCCTGCCACCAGGGCGGCACTGGGACGGTCTGTGTGCCCCCTTTTCCCCTCTGCCACCGCAGGTACCCCCTTCGACCCCTGGCACCCGCGGTGCACTACCACCACCCCAACCACCGACTACGACCCCCCGTACTGCCACACCTCCCATCAAGCCCCCTACCAAGGATGAGCACGAGGAGAAGCCCGACAAGTACAAGCCAAAGCACAACAAGCACCCCAAGCCTACCAAGCACCCCAAGCACCCCAAGACAAAGACGGTATGTAGCATACGGCAGACACGAGTCATCCTGTGCATTGGCATACACTTGCCAAAGGGCCCGGTGCTGCTGCAAGGCCAGCTTGGCAGCAACATGCCTTGGGACTGGTAGCAAGTGCTCTGCACTATCCAATGGCTATGCTAACAGCTCTAGCAATCTCAATGCCAGTGGCATTCATGCCACACATATCTCAATCTGTGTGATACTACAGTCTGCACTGTGAAGACTGCCTTGGGTCGCACCAGAACCGCCGCATGGGTGATACATCCAGCCACAGCTGTGCCACACAGTGCTGCTTTCTCGGATCAACAGGCTGTTGGCATGGTGCTGACCAGCTGTTTGCCCTTGCTGTCTGCAGTGCAAGCCTCACGAGAAGAACTGCCACTAAGCAGACAACCCTACTGCAGGGCGTGAGGCACCCCGCATGGCAATGTGAGCACACATGTATGATGTCACGTGGCTCAGAGTGCAGCTGTGTGTGTGCGGTCACAGATGCGGCAGCTTTGGTCGACTGCCACATGCACAGCGTGTGCAAGCCCAAGGTTGATTTGACGGTGTTTGACACAAACTGCTGACTGTGACTGTAACAGTTACAGCCCTACTAAGACTAGCAGTCAGCCCCTGTAGTCATGCCACGAGTTGAAATGTGGCAGGCAGCTTATGACTGCCCCCAACAATTGCTTGCATGCAGGAGTCTTGACGTCAAGTGCGCTGTTCAAAGAGTCACCATGTCAGTGGCAAGACTCTTCGTGACGGTGCCTTGTTGTGGAAGAATCCTGAGCCCTCAGGGTGCCCTCAGGTTGACCTGGTTGTTTTGACGGCGGCTGCAAGCAGCAGCGTTGGTGTTGTGAATAGTCACATTGAATGTGTGTTGAGATGCAGGAGCCTCGGTTGCAGACAGAGTCGCATGTTTCCATGAAGTCATGTTTCCATGAAGTTGTGTAAGTGTCAATAACTAGTGCTTCGCGGAAAACCCATGTTTGCATTCGTGCCGCACAGTGTGTGGGGCGTGGCTGTGAGACTTGATACTGATGGCTTTGGGTTTCTTTCAACATTTGGAACACAAGTCTGTATCACACGTGCAGTGCACGGCACCATGGCTCCCACAGCACAAATCACCTGCTTACAAACTGCCCATTCCTGTACAAGTCTGCAGCTGTACAGTCACTTCCCTGTACACGCATGCACACAGCAGCTGAACAAACGCACAAACCCAAAGGTATGTGTCAGCGCATGCAAGACATCGGCGCCCAACATACGAGGACAACCTTGGGCCCCGGGTTGGCTGCATGCGTTATGTTCCAACCAATCAGGCAAATGCCGATGCTGCCAGACAGAGACCAGCTGGCATGTTGCATGTCGTCTTGCTTGGCTGCTGACATAGCTCACCCCAACTGGTTGAACCTTCATCACAGGAGCACTCTGTGTGACCAGATAATCATAGATGTGATGGTCACACGACGTGTGCACGTGTAAGGATGACGGTGGTGGCGTGATGGTTGCTGGCAACAGGCCAGCTATACAGGTCCTAATCAATGCAACCCTTCAACAGCCCTCTCCCAGGCGTGAGATGCTAGACAATCCCCCTCCTCAGCACAGGATCGCTTTTTGTGATCACACCTCATGATGGATGCTGCCAACATGCCCCCCTGGTAAAACAACAAACTTTGTTGACCATGGCAGCTGTACAGTTGCTGTACAACGCAACCCTTCAACAACGCAATCCTCCAGGAACAAGATCGTATTGAAACAGCTGTGCAGATGCTGCCAGCATCTGTTGTGACAGCGCAACCCTTCAACAGCGCAACCCTTCATGAACAACATCGTGATTAACCAGCTGTACAGATGCTGTACAACGCCACCCTATATCAGCCCATTCACAGGCGTGATATGCTTGTCACCCCCCCCCCCTCATCATGGGATCACTCTGTGTGATGGTTGCTAGCAACAGGTCCGCTGTGCAGATGCTGTACCAACACACATTTGTACTGTTCACCATCTTGAAATAAATTTCGCCCTTCATCAGCCCGCTCACTGGCAGGAAACACCACGAGATTCTTGTAATCATAAAAGAAAAACAACAACATCATGAAACCACAGCATAAGGCCAATTGCACATGACTGCTAGTCAAAACAGGGCAGCAAACTGCACCCTCAAGAGTTACTTATGGTTGTGATCAACATGCCTGAGCTCAGCTTGATCGGGGAGCCAATTGGACAGGAAGCAAGTTGAGCCTGATAGCAAACCGATGGAAGGAGGTAGATCTGAACAAAAATGTGTCACAGAATGGTGATGTCCAGGTCGAGACAGAAATTGAGAGAAAGAGGGGGGAGATGATGCTGAAAGGCCAGGCCCTCAGCTTAAGTCAAGGAGGGACCGTGAGTAACCGCCTGTAGGTCGCCACACACCCACCGCGCCCCAGGTGTCTACCCCCCCTTGGGGTCATTCAGGCCGAGACCCGGCAAAAGGACCAATGATTCGATCTGGTGACCTGAGGTTTAGACCCCCTTGACCCTAAAACCCTGCTGTCTTGTTGATTTCAGGCTGTAGGAGCGGATTGACACTGTAGAAGGCTGGCCGGGGTAGCAAGGCATTGATCTTTGCCATAGTGAATGGCAAATCCTCAGTGCACTGGCCACCTCCTGTTGGCCCTACGTGAGGGCAGTGTTCAGCAGGGAAGAAGTCGAGGTAACGAGCATGGAACAGCCTGTAACACAACAACAGCAGCAACAACAGCAACAAAAACAACAACAACACTGTTGACAACAGATGCTGATGTAAGAAGAGGGCAGTCCGTCAACAGGTGATTTCAAATCAGCATTGCTGTGGAAGCCATTGTGCTGTGCAACACAAGGCTGAATGAAGAGGTTGAGACATGATGCAGCTGTTTATATGACGTGTGGTGCTGACTAACGGGCCACAAGGCCAGAAATGATCTTCATTTCAGTGGCAGGCTGAGCTCTGAGTTTGGAAACACTGGCCGTGTCGTAGTAGTTGGACGCTCAAGAGAGAGCAGAGCTAAGCATTGGAGACTCCTAGCGCTGTTCAACAGCTGTTGGGCGCTGAATCTGCTGAGCACTACGTCACGACTTCAGCCAATTGTGCAGTAGCTCTGATTGCTTATGGCAGTGCCGCTGTGCCAATGACACACTGTGCTAGTAGTACTGTTGGCTTGGGTTCGCTGTCAGGCCTGTCTCCCGTATTGGCTGCTGACGCAGTTCTGCACACATTCACGCCGCAGGGTTGGGGTTTTGGCTTGCACCTACACCCCTAAAACCCTAACCCCATAAACCCTAAACCTGAAACTTTGCGAAAATTTTACTCACCTGCAGAAGAGATTGTTACCAGCCAGGCGATGGACGGGTGGGGGTGGTAGGGCTGCCATGAAGGCCAGACAGTCTTCCTTGGTGGTGAACTGTGCGTTGATGCCGGTGCAAAAGGCTTGGTGAGCTGTGCAGACCTGGTCCGCAAGAGTGCCCACAACCTCGGGGGTCGAAAAAGCTTCAACCAAGCCAAGTGTTGTCATCACTTCCTCCCACCTGCACATAGGGAAGCATGACACGCCGGGAATCTGTCAACCATGCGGCCTGCTGTCATGCACACATCAGTATGTACTGTAAACATGCATTCACAGACTGCAAGGTTTGTTCAGCCAACATGGCAAGCACTGCTTGAAGTAGACGAAGCTCAGTGGCAGTGCATTTGTGTGCTGCACATGCTGAGCATGGTGAAAATGGTGCCATAGTGAAGCTCAGCTTGGGTCAAACTTGGTTATCATGCTGTCATCATGGTGCAGACAAAACCATTTGCGCAGATTTGCTCTATACCGCAACGCCAATTGTACTTCAAACCCTAGAACCCAACCCCCACCGTAACCCAAACCCTGACCCTAAACCCAAAAGGTCTGGTAGGGTTTTTTGAGACCTCATTGAAGGAGGCAATTGAACAATCCCGCAGTCTCGCTGTCTTTGATGCGCCATCTGTACACTCACCTCAACCCCTTCCTGGACCCCTGTCCCAACCCCAAACCCAATCCCAAGCCCAACCCTAACCCTGACCCAAAGCCTGAAGCCTTTTTTTGTAAGCTTACAACGGGTAGTTGAGGGTCTGGTAGGTGATTTGAGAGACCTCGTTGAAGGCGGCCATAGACCAACCCCGCAGTCGAGCTGTCTTGGATGCGTCAAAGGGGCTTGCCAGCAGCAGGTCGAACACGTTTGTCACCGTGTTTCCAGACACGATAATATCGTGGACCTCCAGTCCCGTCATGGTGACGACGGCTGCAGGCACGTTCTGGCCTGACGGGCGGGAGAAAGTGAGGAAGTACTCAAAAGCCTGCAAACACACAGTCATGAAGCACATTGGTTGTTAGTGACTTGTGAGACCAATTGTGTTCACAACGCCATTGATAAGAGACGTACGACCACGGATAGGCTGACTTGTTGATGTTTGGGTTGTGTCATCCAGTGCCTACACCTGGATGGACAAAGTTTAATTCATGACACACTGTCATCATCAGCTCCATCACATGCCCCACTGGCTTGACAATGACAATGTGTCAGTGATGCATTGCAACCCCCACAACCACTCCACACGACCACATGCTGGGAGGCTCAGCGTTGAACTTACCACCAGACCGTTTGCAAAAGCGGCAATTGGTGTTGCAACAAGCACAGCGTTGGGGGTGAACATCTTGGCAGCTGCAGCCGGTATGTCAACTCCAGGGGCTGTCCCCTTGGTTGCGAGTGCAATCTGCAATCAGCGGGCACATGTGCGTCACACACAGCACAGCAGAGGGTCAGCATGCATGATTGGGAATTTAGATGTTGTGATTCGAATCAGGCCAAAGCCCTGCAGGACCCCAGGTCACTGTAGTGTAATTAGCGGCGTCTGAAATGCGTTGGCATTGCGCACTTGAGATTCTGCAACACATGCCCCATAAATAATGGAATCAGTGAATGACGCCCAAGCATGTACTAACATGGTGCGTATATGCTCCAGCAGGTACAAGTGTGTACACATACTGACAGGAGAGTATACGGCACACACATACAAACAGGTGCGCTTACTAGGAGGAAAATACTCCTGACATACTAACAAGACATCGTATGGTGCAGTGTATGACTGCGCCTGCCTGTTACTTTTACTTTTACTGTTACTGTTTGTGCAGTGTTGGTGTGATGCCATTGTTAAGTTTGGTTCGGTCCTGACTGCCTGTTCTTGCCAAGTTGCCTGTCTTGTGTTTTCATGAACCATCCAAGGTGATCTTACTGTTGCAGCAGTCAGCAGAGGCTGTTGCGAGGGTGCCAGCTGGCACCCTGCAGGCCTTACCCCGCTGGCGTACATAACATATATAAACATTCGAAGCATCGCGATACGCCTCAACGTGCTCTACTTAGCAGCTAATTGAGTGCTAGGTTGACATGTCCCCTACAGTGCAATCTGGTGACCTAGCGCCAGCAACCTAGGCCATAATGGCCCTGGTGCCTGTTACATGACTACACGGACTATGCCCTTGAGGGTGCAAGTTTCATGTTGTTCAAGGCCTGCAGAGTCTGCGCAGTTGCGATGCCTGCACGCAGTCGGCCACAAGATATGTATATACTAAGGAACGCCTCTGTACTTGGCTTGCGCTGCATTGCCCCGGCCAGCCACTAATTGACCCGGTCTTGTAGACATGCTTGAGGCATGCCATCGTCTCAATCTGTATCCCTCTTTGGCTCCCTATGGGGTGTTCAGGCCGAGCCTGAACCGTGTAACAGTAACAGTAACAGTAACTTTAACCTGGTTGCTGTGTGACTCACCTGCTGTGAAACAACGTTGAGGTTGCAGGCCTCCCTGCACACTCCTCTACACAGCTGGGCGCCTGCAGGATACACAGGAAAGGCAGGGCCCAAAGCACGCAAACATACTGTGTCAGCATATTGTGTTAGTATCAGGGAGCACACTGTCTTTGTCAGTGGCTGCAAGGACACGATGCTGGCCTTTGTGGTGACCTGAGGTGCACAAAAGTGACAGACATGCTTGATGCTTCCTAGAAGGACCCACTATGCCCCTGTTTGAACACGTGTGGGGTGCACCCAACTCGAAAGCAAAGGCATGCCATGGCATTGCAGGCCTTGGCTTGCCGCTGTGCAGACAGTCTACACTTGCATGCAAAGCAACGTAGCTGCTGATGTTCCCCTGCATGAAGCGCACTTGGACACAGCCGAAGCGGGTTGATGATGTTTGGGGTGACAGATGACACTCCTGCATGGGACCTCCGTCGTGCAGGCCTCGTCCTGATGGTTTCATCGCCAGGGCTCACATCGTCAACTGTAGTTTGGGCGAACGTTGATCCTGCTGCGATCACAATCCAAGTCACGGCTGAAGCACGCGGCAGGGAGTGTGGTACAACAGCAAAGAGACCAAACAGACAAGCAGCAGCAGCAGCAGCAGCACAACGGCAGCTTGAGCAACTTTGAAGCGCCGTGTGGCTAACAACGATATCTTTTAGTGCATCAGAACATGAGTTCAAGGCTGCAACAGCTGTATAGCACGGTGTGCTGCGACCAATGCCGGTACCGCGCGCTGGGGCATGAAAAATGAGGTCGGCGAGATACTTCCCATGCTGCTCAATCGCACTCACTTATAACCCAGATGGCGTTCAACGAGCATTTCTTGGCCATTGTAGAGTGCTCTGCTGCGGTGTCTAAGTCAGCTTTTGCACCACAGGCGTACTCAGGGGCTGTACAACACGTCTTTGGTTGAATCAAGTAGAGTTATGATGAAATTCTTAGGGCGGTGCCCTGACCAAAGGAGTAGACGACTGTACCAGTTCTGGGGTCTGGCACTTTGGGTCTCAGAATGACACTCTATCGTTTCCCGGCCAAGTCTGATGAGTGTTGCGTATTGATGACTCTTTTCATCTTCAATTAGTCGTTTCTTGCAGTCCGACGTGGCCTTCCGTGTCCACAATCGTGATAAGGCTTGAGTACCGCAGTACCCAACACTACACACTACACACTTCCCTCAGTACCAACCGCACTATTCTCATTGTCGGCCTGATGTTCTTTTGTGTTCAATCAAACAATTGTATTCTTATGGTTTGTCAGCAGACAGGACCTCACGGGGTATGCCCCAAATTTTCGTTACCATCATGATCAATCTTCGTCTGTTCCACTGTAGGAGCTGAAGGTGCCGCAATCTGCTGCGTGCATCCCGAGTACATCCTGTAAGAAATCGATCTGGCACTTCAAAGCACTGGCAGGTTTAGGGACAGCAGCAGCACTTGCACTGCAGGCATGATCATGTGCTGTCATGACAGCAACATTTTGCGAGGCATCTGGTGTATTACAGGGCCCACTATCGATAACAACTGATGATCTGGGTCAAAAATGAAAGCCGCAGAATACATTGTCAGAATAGGAACTTTATCGTCGCTGGGACAGTGTTGGGACAGTGTACACACAAGGCATGCAGCAATCTCCCACACACAGCCATCATACTCCACCACTGTTCACCTGTTCAAATATGCACTGCGGCATACTATGTTGCAAACCAGAGTGCACAGCCGTTGGGAACTCGCTTATGAAAGCAACATCGCCTTATTCCCTCAGCTGACAGTTGTCAGCTAGCGGCCGCTGCTGAGCGGCGATGATGCTGGGAACATGTGCACACAAACATGCAGGCGACAGGCAAACAAAGATGCAGCCACAATGCAATCAACCGACCCAAATCCATGTGGCAGGATCATTGGGTGTATCAGGACACATTGGTTGTAACACTCACTCAAAAAGCTGCCACTGGCAGCTTTACATGTCGGGCTGAAATGTACTGTGGCGAGTTGACGGTGTTGTGTGGTGCATCAATGCACCACCAGATGCCATCAGCTTGGCAAGCTGTGCCATACACCAAAGTCTCTTGCTGGACTGTTGGTGCCTGCGGCTGTCCCTCTGACTTCATCACTTGAGCTGCTCATGGCTGTCCCACTCGCTCACCCCACTCGCTCAGCGACTTGCAATAAACACTGTGCAACCCACACTGCACACGATATATAGCCAGAATCAAGCGTCCATAGCTGCCACAATGCGATGCATACACTGTATGTTGAACTTGCCCTCTACTGTCTCAATCAGGGCCCTATAAGTCATGGTACACGATGCACATGCCCCAGCTCTGATCCCCACACTCCTCCCATGACATTTATCAAAAAGCTACCGTGTACTGCTGCTGCTGCTGCTGTCTTCCTCAGCCAATGCTGGCGCCAAGTAAGTCAGCACAGCAATAATGAGGATGCCCATCTCTGTCCCAGCAGCGTCATGTAGGATGCTGCAAATACAGGGGCAACAGCAGCAGCAGCAAACCAGCCAGTCAATCACCAGCCGCGCACACAGGAATGCACATAGGCTGTCTTCCAGCTTGCAGCCGCTACTTTCCATGTATGCATGCACCACATAAACATGCCGCAGAGCTGAGGCAACAAAGCAAAAGCTCCCTGCACAAACTCAGGCTAAGCCATACCGGTGCCCGCACTTACTGGAACAGCGGGTTGAGAAATGCGTCTGTCTGGTACTTGTCCAGAAGGGATATGAAGGCCAAGTTCACACCCACTGAGAAGAAGGGGAACAGCAACACCTTGGGCGTCTTGAGCACCTGCAACCGTGTGACAGCAGCAGATGAGAGCAGATGAGGGTTTGACATTGTGAGCCTGTGCAGCCGCTGACAGCTGCTCCTGCTGTGAGAAAGGAGATGCCCGCTGAGCGGGCGGGCACTGCAGCGCACATATCACGCTCTGCCGTGTCAGTGAGGCATACTGTGTGTAGGAGGTCCACATGCTGCCCAAAGTTCCACTAACTGTGCCAAAAGTGACCTTGCTTCTCACTTATGACTAAGATGACAGTGATGACCTCACTGCCAGTGATGATGTCTGTCACTGCCCGACTGCGTGTCTGCCAGACCACAATACACCTGCTGAGCTGGCCGGAGGAGGTTCCAAGCGAGGAAAACTGCCATGCACGCACCTTCCAGAACCTGTATGTCAGTGCCGCAAAGATGGCCGACATCATTATGTAGATAGGCACCTTGCTGTGCAGCACCTCAGCGCCCAGGCCGTACAGCCCAAGGGTCGCCAACGGAGCAGCCAACAAGAAGAAGTCTACCCCATCACCCAGGTTGAGCCTCCATGCTGCCTTCGCTTCACTTTGTGCCCCTCCAACTGGGGCTGGGGCAGCAGCAGGATCGGCCTCAGGCAGGGCTTGCAGGAAGGGGTAGCCGGGGTGACAGCGTCTGTACCAGCGAGCCATTGCTGGCCAGCTGTGGGCGCGGGATCATCAGATGCTGGGGTGTGCGGCTCGCGGATCCGCAGGCCGAACGCCCAGGCTGCCAGTCCGCTGTTCAAGAAGAAGTAGAAGGCGAGGTTGAGTATGTTGTACTCCTCTTTGTAGAACCAGTCTTGCTGAACGTGCCAGCCGATCTCGCCCATGATCGCAACCTGCGCAGTGTGCATGCACAAACACACCTGCCACTGGTCAGAACGATTCTGAGCTTGGTACAGGAGTATGCTAGCAAGAGATGCCACTAAGCCCGGAGCCCGGTGCGTTACCATTCTTGAGTGGTGGTGACTTTGCTGGCTATGGGATGCGTTGAGGCCCCTTGCAGTCGCAGGCGCAAGCGCAAGCAAATTATGCCATGCAGTTCAAGTATGCCATGCGACCGCACGATACTACACCAAAAGTAGGCGGATTTGTCTTCTGTAATATCTCCAAGCGACCCGGTCCCGAATGATTCCCCCCATACATGCAGAGATGCGCATGCCCTTTTGGGCCTACCTCTCTCTCGTAGCTGCAGGCTAGCTTGAGACGCACTCCCCCCAACTGGGTTGCAACTCACCATCATGAAGCTCATGCCCATGAGGGCCACAAATGGGCTGCGTGCCCTTGTGTCCTTCAGTTCATCAATCTTGGAGTAGAACACGTACATGGCCGCGGGGATCAGCAGGAACGCAAATAGGTGTGTGCCAACCAGCAGGGCTGCAGGCACAAGCATAACAAACATTGAGACAGTCAACAGCACAGCAGTGAGTCGTGATGCATGCGCCACTCCATATTCCGTAACAAGAGTGACAACATGTGTTGGCGAGGATTGAGTCCAGCAAATGTTGCAGCAACGAATGCGGCTGGTCTCAGACCACAGTGTGCGTTGGCGCATGCTGCCCGTCTGCTGTCTTGCAAGCTGGTGCGTGCAAGCGTTGCGTTTGAGTGCTGCACCATACACCCTTTCAGCTTGGCAAAGTGCGAGCAGTTGCAGCGGTTGCAACTGCACAATGAGTATCACAAGGGGGTTGCATGCCTGAGGAATGCTGGATCACTACCTCAACAGACCAAGACACGCGCATCATGCGAGGGCCTCGCATCACCCCATTGCATCTCTCCTTTGTGCCTACCTTTCATCGTGTTGCTGATGGGCACACAGTCTCCCACCACGGTGCAGGCTGGGTTGCTGAACTGATCGATGTACATGGTGACAGCTGCCGCTGTGATGGCGGTCCCAGCACTTAGGCCTAGGGCTTTGCCAAACCCTGTCCATGACACCTTTTCCTTCGGAGCTGGGGCGGTGCTCACAGCAGAGCTTGAATTTGTAGCCTGCGATGAGGGGGATTGGAAAGGTGGTGGTAGTCAGTATCTTTTGACTTGGTGGAGATGGCATGGTGGGGCTGAGGGGGATGTGGTGGTCTTCACGTGTGGGTGGTTTGAGCTGTAATCAGTCAGTGTACATGTACAGACCATCTTGTAGTTCAACTTTTACATATGTCCCAGCCGGTGGGGATTAGTCTCAGCAGACCGGCCAGGCCAGCACGAACACCCTTCTTCCCATACTGCTGTCAAGTACTCGTGACAGCTCTTGTGCAGAGCTGTAGGTCATGTACTTTACAAAATCATACCAGCAAACCAGCATAGCTAACCTACAGACCACCACATGGCTGACTGAATCAGTTTGTAGTGACACAGGCACAGTGACATTTCAAGCAAGCAACTGCTTGCAAGCAACCAGCAGATACCAGTGCACTGGTGTCTGCTACCTGGTATTCATGCGGTACTGACGGAAATAACAAAATGTCAGCAGGGGGTAGCCTGCTGCTCACGCTGTGCAGTAACAGGGATGGGGAAGCCAGCATGGCTCACAGCACACAGCACGTGCACATGCTGCACGAGAGTGGGATCCCCAGGGAGGGTGATGTGAGGCATGGGTAGGTAGGGGTGTATTTTCATCAACACTGGAGCCAGTCTTTCCAACTCCTCAGAGAAGCAAAACTCACTGGTGCCTCTGCGGTCTTGACATCAACTGCATGTAGCCGTGTGGGTCGTGACCCAACACCACACCGCGCGCTAGGTGACAGAGTAGACACTTTACGGCATGTTGATGTTATCTTGCTGCGTGCAGTGGCGGAGCCATGCACCCTGCTGGAGTGAAGCTGCTGCAGTGCCATGAAATGGAACTTCTGACAGGTGCTGAAAGTTGAGCGGCACAGAGCTAACGACAAAAGCGGCTGATCGCTGCAGATGATGATCTTCTGGTGCAAGAGCGATAGAGCTGCAGGACTTGCGTAAGGGCGTAACCAAAGTTGGGCAAAAGGTTGATAGCTGACGCGGTGATGCAAAGCGACCCAGTCTATGTCAAGGCCGGACAGTCTAGTGCGCATTTGAGCAAGTCGTTCTTAGCACGCTTTGGTGTGTCACTCCCTTGAGGTCACTTTTTGAGAAGGTCACTCAACCTCCCTCCGACCTGGGACCGATACGCAGCTTCCAAAGCGCAGCCTGCCTGCAGGCCACATGCGCCCTATATATGTGAAACGCTTCACCGCTCTGATATCAGTCCGTAAGTACCACTCGGAGCTATCACTTTCCTCACGCTGGCACACGGCTGTAGCAGATCTGTGCCCACCCACAGCACAGCAGCAGCAACTACGGTGTCGACGACTTGCACTTACGGTAGCGCTTGCACTAAATCCTCAGGTATGTAAGATTGACATTTGGTTGGTGTTGCACTTCCAGCACCTACGAAGCAGCCCCCCGCTTTCCCAACAAGGGGCACGAACACCGCCTTGGTCCCATGTCTCACTGCTGTTATCGCACCCCACACATCCCTGCACAGGACCATCGCTTTGCAACATGATGATGGCATCTCAGAGCAACCTGAAGCAGCTGCAATCGCGCCCCAAGGCCCAATCCATCTCCCCACACCTTGGTGTAACTGCCAGGCGCCCTGTGCTAGCCCTCAAGCAGGCATGCCAGCAGCCTCAGAGGGCATCAGTCAGAGCAGCAGCTGCAGCTGGGGGCCGTACCAGCTCTGAGGATAACTTCCTGGACAATGCTGGTGGTGGTTGGTTCAGCGGCAGGGGCAGGGATGCACCCCTGACCCCACATGCTACTGTTGACCTGCCTGCCTTGACGACAGTGAGTGGGGATAGGCTGAGGTGGCCGAGGGTACACACCATGGCTGCTGTAAGCTGTTTATGTGCTGCCATGGCATGCCAAATTCAAGTCAGGTGACGCAGCTAAGGAGATCTCGCACGTGGCGGTCACAGCTGCCTGCAAGGAACCTCCTAGCCCCCCCTGGACATTTCTACCCTCTAGCATACAGGGCTTCAGCTGATTGCAAGCATGCAACCGTTGTACTACTGCTCCCTACCCTTGCCCCTGCCCACTCTCCTCACCCCGCCTGTGCCCCTGCCCCCACGCCCCCACCCCTGCTCTTCACCACACCCTTACCCCTACAGGCCTACCTGGACCCAGATGACGGAGCCCTCGAGGACATGAACAGCAACATCAAGCACTCTCCTCCTAGAGCTGTCAAAGCCGACATGTACTATCCCCGCACCTCGTCCTTACCCCACCTCTTCCCCTGCCCCTCACCACACCTTGTCCCTACAGACCTACCTCAACCCGGACCCAGATAACGGAGCCCTTGAAGACTTGGACAGCGTCATCAAGCAGTCTCCTCCAAGGGCCGCCAAAGCAGACATCTACTACCCCATTGACTTTGCCGCAACCAAGTCAGCCAAAGGCGCTATCATCTTTGCGCACGCCTTTGTGCAGCCCTCCTACAGCTACACTCGTGTGATCAGGCAGTTGCAGGAAGCTGGGTGGGTGGTGGTGGCGCCACTTACAGATGTGTTTGATGTGCTGGGGCGTGACGTGGGTGTGAAGATCGACCAAAAGAAGGCAGACACAAAGCTGCAGTCAACACTGCAGGTGAGACGAGCCTCATTCAGAACATTTAGCTGCAGCATCATGTTGTGATCGTATCAACGCATGCGCATCAAGCTTTTACCATTGACTGTACCATGGAACGATATGGCTCTGGTTGAGGGCCTTGATGTCTGGCATGCACGATCATGTCGTGAGTTGTGGTCTGCTGTCACGCCCACGTAAGGTTGAGCTGCCACGGTGTAAAACAGGATGGCGTCTCGTAGACACAGTCGCCACACGTGTAAAATACATGGGCACATCTATGGCAATGCCTACCGTAACCGTATGGTTGCCACTGTGCAGGCCGCTTTGATTGTGGATGTGCTGCGCGCTCACCAGCTTGTTATGGATGGGCCCTCCTTTGCCGGCCTGGTGGACAAGGTTATCTTCATGGGGCACTCCTTGGGAGGTGCCTGCTCCATAATTGCTGCTGCCAAGGTCCAGGTGAGACATCAATTCCCTCCCCCCCAGGGTCCCCCCCCCCCCCGCCCCCCCCAGCCCCCCCCCCCCCCCCCCCCCCCCCCCCCCCCCCTCCTCCCCCCCTCCCCCCCTCCCAACCCCCCACCCCACCTCCCCCCCCCCCCCCCACGCAGCCCAGCAGTACCAACCCACCAGGGTACCCACTGACTAGCTCAGTTCTTAGTCTGTGCTGACTAGAGGGTGGCCGCCTGCCGTTTGGATCTTGCCAGGCTAGTAGGGATGACATCAAGCAATGGTTTCCACTGGGCGGCTTACCCTTAGGCAGTAACCACCCTGACCAATTTTGACTGATAACTTGGCCCTTTATGTGTGCTCACTAGAGGGTGGCTCCACCATGGCCACCTGCTGCTAGGCTCCAACCAGGCTAGCAGGATGATATCAATCGATCTTCTCCATGCTACTCTGGCTGCACATCAACAGGGCACTGCTTACAGCAGCAGAGCATGGGAACGGCTATGGGGGGTCATTCCACCCTGCCAGCGGCTGCTGTGCTTACAGGACAGGTGCAGCATTGTGGCCTGCTTGCTGCATTGTGAATTGACCCTGTCCACTGCATAAGAACGGTTTTGTTTCTGTGTGTCTGTGTTGCAGTCGGACAAGGTCAGGGGCGTGGCAGTGATGTCCCCAGAAGTGAGAGAGATGCAGCAGACACCGGTGAACGAGGACATATGTGAGTTGCGCACATGTGTTTGTGTACACAATGATCAGCAACCAAGAGCCTCGTGTGTGCTGGCCATTCTTTCTGCCACTCAAGGGCCTGGTGTATGCTTGCACGCTGGGGGGGGGTCCTCAGGCTGCGCAGCTCTCAGAGTAGGCTACATGGCTCTTTGGTGCCGGTGTCGTTGTATGGATATACCACGGCAATGCTTGTTTGTCTTGCAGGGCTGCTGAACGGTGACGAGCAGAGCATTGAAGCTGCAGAGGTTTTCTTTGGCAAGAAGTTCCCCCAAGACACCCCTCTGGCATTGATCAGCAGCAGGAGGGACCACATCGCCCGACCTGATGACATCAAGCGGCTGTTTGTTGTTTCTTGCATGTCACGCCAGGTGTGTTTTGGCGGCCTGAGGCATAGCCTTGACCCTGAGGTTTCATAGCTCTAGGGAGCAGTGCTCGCCTGATTGGCTTGAGTTGTGCCAACCAGCTAGCATCAGCCACATGTGCAACTTCATGCCGCAAACATCTTCTTCTGGCCTTTACCTGCAACCACCACAGCCATCACGTGCACAGGACAAGGATGCGACCCCGTCCCCAACAAACGAGGCCATCACCGGCTGTACACCATGTGGCACCGACCCTGACTGAAGGCTCTGCCTCTGCTGCCTGCTGTAATTTTTCGTTCACAGGACGAGGACGTAGCATTGTTCTCCATCGATGGCAACCACGTCGGCTACGAGAACCAGCTCGACTTGCCCAACAGGATCAACTTTGACGGGAGCTTCCTAAAGTTTGGGCCCTTCAAAGTCAGCTTGGCCCCCCTGGACGGTGCCCTTGCTGCAGTCATCAACGTGTTGAATAAGACCATCGTGCCAGGCATTGAATTCCTGCAGTACAGGAGCTACAATGCTGTCACAAGCCGCATTCTGGTGAGAAAAGCCAATGTGTCAAGTAGACAGCATGCCATGCAGCTTGTGTTGGTCTTGGTGTTGTGGTATGGGTGCGTTTCTAGTCTAGCAGCTCAGCTTGCACCCAAGACAGGCACAGCAAGCCAATCCTGGCAGAACCAGTGCTGTGTTGGCCCACCGGTGCAAGTATGGTAGACGAATGTGACCATATGCTGCCTGAAACAGACGGGATGATTGAGGCAGGCCCTGCAGATGCCTTTCATACAGTTGGTCATCTCACTGCTTTGTGCCTCTGCCTTGTTGTCCGCACCGCAGGGCAACAGTCCGCTGCAGCAGCCACAGAACCTACAGGTTCTGCAGAGCACTCTGGCAGCCATGGTTGCGCGCGAGCGCCTCGCAACAGTAGCAGTCGGGGATGGCATCACTCTGGAGACGCAGCCCAGCCCAGGAGAAGTTGCCAGGGTCACTCAGGATGAGCCCAGGGACAACATGCAGCCTGTGGTGTGGCTGAATGCGCTGCTGTCGGGCTATGCTGGGCTGCAGCTGCTGAATGCGATCACAGCTTTTGACCTGCTTCAGGAAGGATATGGTGAGCAGGCGGTGATGTGGGTTGTTCTGTGTGTGCACATGCTATTCAATGCGGGTTGTCGCCTGCAAAGCTCTAGTCGTACGGCCGCAGCCTTACACATACAGCGGCGCCTGCACGCAGGAGTGGCTGCATTTGCTGGTGGTCACATCTTGGCATGCGCAGTACTCCCTTGCCCCGTTGGGCATCTGCATGCGACATCACCACCGCCCTAGTCGCCAGCAATCATCGCTTTCTTTCAATCTTCAGAGCATTCATGCCCACACTTATGGCCGTCGCATGTACCACTCCCACTGGCGTCTGGACACTCGATAACCCCGCTGCTGCTGCTTCTGCTGCTGCTGCTGCTGCTGCTGCTGCTGCTGCCTTGGCTTTCCCCAGGTGGCTTTGAGACCCAGTTGGGCCTCCTCATCCTAGCCTCCCTCAGTTTCTCACTCACCTACGAAAACGCCCTGCTGGTCGCTGGCCGGCGGCTCTACCCAGACAACCTCCCTAACCTACAGGAGCTCAGCAAGTGGCGCTTCCTGGCACACTCCGGTGCCCCTCTGGCCCTCGTCGCGGGTTTGAACATGGCCGGGCGCGCAGGCGTCGAGTGGGCTGCTGACCCCGCGCGCGAGGGCTTGATCGGGCTGCTGATTCTCGCAGTTGTTGCTGTTTCGTCAATCCGTAACAGCCTTTTCTTGGAAATCACGCCCGTTTGGAACCGCGGCATCCTCAGGTTCAGTTACGCGGGTTCGGGTTCTACCGACTTCACACGCATCATCCCAGTTATCGTTACAACAGTTGTGCTCGTCGTGCTGGGATGGCAGTCGTATCAGCAGGACGCAAGCATGCTGCCGTTTTTTGCGGGTCCGCTGGGCGCGTTGATTTTGAACGCACTTCCTGCAGGGAAGGATGGCCAGGTGGATGCCAAGCTGCCGCCGCAGTTTGTGCTGGGCAACGGGGGAGAGGTGCTGCTGTTTGGGTCAATGGTGGTCTCTGAGGTCCTGTTGCACCTACAGGGCAAGTAGTGTTCTTGCTGGATAAGCAAGTGGCTGCTTTGAATGATGATGACGTGTTAAAAGGTTCGTGCCGTTATGAGCAACACTGCAAGTGGCAATGGGTTGCAATGGTGTGGGGTGGGGTGTATACAGCGATGGGTTGCTCCGCTTGCATTGCTGCTCAGCACACTGAGTGGTGTATCATACTGGCGTGTTTGACATGCGCAGTGCATGGTGAAAGGCTGTGTTTGTTGCTGTTGACAAATTGAGCAAATGGGATGCTGCATGTGCCACTACTGGCGTGCCAAGTTCTGATTGCTTGGTGAAGGGTTGAGGATCTTCGTTGCTGTGTGCGTGCGGTGATTACCGCTTGGAGATCCGAGCATGAACAATATTGGGCTCCTGCCCCCAGATGGTATTTGCACGCGCATGAGCATACAGGCACCCGTTACAGACCTCACAGTCCTTTGGTGGAGAAGAGCTGCATGCTGTCAGCAAACCACGCTGGTCACCCCTTGAAGGAATGGCCAAACACATCAATGGTGCTGCTGTTGTATGCAGACTTGAGTGATGCAGTGATGACATCAGTGATGCAGGCAAGTGGCTGAAGCAGTGGTGACTCACCGATTGGCCATGGCTGGTGCCATCTGCCAAACATGACACAAATTGTTCCAAAATAGTGTGTATTGAGCCTGTGATTGGCATGGAGTCGCATTGCTGGCGCGCCCATGGGCGCTTGCAGCTCTCAGATATGTGATGTATGCACCATTGAAACACATTGATGCGCTGTGCACCGTTTGGCAGCTGCTGCTTGGGTGAGTCTGATGACTGGGAGGGTTGATCCCTTTGTGCTCAATCGAAGTTGGACTCGGTCTGTTCAAGTCTGCTGCTGTCTGTGGTCTGACAGGATGCCACTGTTGCAACTGTAACTCAAGGTGTTGGTGTGCTTGTCACTAGGTGAACGTGTACGGTACATGTTCACCTTGTGACAAGCTGGACAGGGGATTGGTGAACATGTTCACCAATCCCCTGTCCAGCAATACTGTGAGCCACAAACCTGCGCGCAACGCAAATTGTGACGCATTCTTCTGTGATCCAGCAGATACAGCTGTAGGCCTGCTGATGCACTGCCCCTGCCGGCAGGTGGGAGCACACACTATGGTTGAGTGCAGCCACCACTGCGGTCGAGTGCACTGCATGAGTCATGAGCGGCATGTCGTGCACCCCTCCTTCCCTGACCCCTCGAGGGAGCTCCCATCATACGCGCATCAGAAGCTTGGCGGCATTGCTTTACTGCAGCGGGCGGGGGAGGTCAGCCCCCCCCCCTCCCCCGGGTGGCGTCATCCACCTCGTGCACGTGGCGCCAACCACCTCATGCACTTTTGAAGGGTGACGCCCCCCTGGGGGAGTGGGGGGGCCAGAAGTGGCGTTTATTAGCTGGGTTGTGCTGCAGGGTGACTGCCAGACAGCCTCGTCTGGTGGTGACTATGACAGTTACCAACGGAACAGCCACATGTCTCAGCAACCGAAATGTAAACAGTCGCAGCTTCAGTAACTGGTGCTTAAATATTCAACGCATGCGCCAGAATGGCTCCTGGCACAGTTGAACCTTTGGCATCCCACTGTATCCACCAGGCCACCATCGCAGGAGTGTCCTGGCGCTTGAGGCTACACTCTCTTGAAACACTCATGATGATGATGATGATGTGTGTGTGTGTGTGATTTGTTACAAGAGGCCCCGTCAATTCGGGACTTAAGCTGCCGACCATTGGCAACCGGGCACACCAATCCATTATGCCCCCCAAAGTAACATAGGCGCCACCAAAACTTTAGTCAGGTTCAGTGACAGGACAGATTTTTTTGTGTGTGATTTGTTACAAGAGGCCCCGTGAATTCGGGACTTAAGCTATTCGATGATGATGATGATTTGTGTTACATTGGGGCCTGTCAATCCAGACCATAAGCTGCCGACCAGTGGCAACCGGGGACACCAATCCATTATCCCCCCAAAAGTAACAAGGCGCCACCTATGACCTGCATTTTTCAGCAAGTACCTGCGATACACACAGAGTTAACTGACATGCAAGCATGTGCAAGGCATCGAGAGACAGATGATGACGATGGTTTGTGAGACAGATCGCTTGAATGATCGCTTGTGGGAGCTGTTTGGCTGTATTTCCCTAAGAAAACGAAAAAGGGCACCTTGCTATTTCGCGCCAGGCAGGCAGGCAGGCAGGCAGTGTTCGTTACAAAGAGGCCTCAAGGACCCAGCCAACCCGATGCAAGCCCCGGGACCCAATCCATGTCCCGCCCTTGTAACTCAAGGCGCCACCAATCCTACTCAAGACAGCCCAACCACCTGTGGCACACAAGCTGTGTTAGCATGAAACACGCACAAGGCATAAAGCGAACGGATGCGCGCAGTAGTAGTAGTTGTGTTACATGGGGCCTGTCAGTTCAGGCCATAAGCTGCCGACCATTGGCAACCGGGGACACCAATCCATCATCCCCCCAAAAGTGACAAAGCGCCACCGACCTGCATATTTCAGCAAGTACCTGCAAAGGCACACAGAGTTAGCAAGACATGCAAGCATGTGCAAGGCATAGAGCATTGAAAGATGCGGCCTTGTGGAACGCACATGAACATGAACACGCATGACTGAGTGACAGGCACCTGCTGTTTCAGTGTGGAAATGGACATGTAGCAAATGCGCGCCCCTCACTCATTGTTCGCGTGTGTGTGTGATTTGTTACAAGAGGCCCCGTCAATTCGGGACTTAAGCTGCCGACCATTGGCAACCGGGCACACCAATCCATTATGCCCCCCAAAGTAACATAGGCGCCACCAAAACTTCAGTCAGGTTCAGTGACAGGACAGTGGACACCTATGGGCACAACAAGGGTTTAGCAAGGGGCATGCATGCACATGACATGAAGCAAGCTAAGCACTGTCCATGGGCAAGGCATAGAGCATGGAATGATGCGGCCTTGTGGAAAGCACATGAACAGGAACTGTCCATGACAAAACACATGCACATACCACAAGCAAACACTGTATGCAGGCGACTCGGACCGCCCTGACACCTCTGACAGCAGGTAGCAGCATGCACGCAACCTCAGCCCTGCCTGCAAGCACAACTGCTAACACTGCACCCCCTCATCCCACGCTGTTGAAAAATGTGTGCTCCAACCAGGACGCAAAAGGATGTGCATAGGGGAAGATGAGACAGCATTAGGCAGGGAATATGGCTGATATGACTACAACTGCATCAAAACACACAGCTGGATGGAAAAGCATCAAACACAACCATCCCGCTCTCTCATGGCTACCACAAATTTGCGCACAGCTGAAGCCTCCACTTGCTGCTGCAGGCAGCAACAAAGATGAGAAACAACCCTTCGCAAAGCATGAGGCACCACCCTGGCTGTGCCTGTGCTACCGTCTGTCATGCATGACCAGTCATGGCAAAGTAGGCAGCATGCCACAAGGGCAACTGCCCCATAACATGCATGGGCATCCTCCCAAGGCACTTCCCCAGGCCTGCCAAGCCAAGGGGCCAACAATGGGGGTGATGACAACCCCGAAAGCACAGCTGCTGCGGAACACAACAGTCCCTGCGTCCTTGAAGACAACCAGCACGTCACACCACTGCTGCACCATCGATGTGACTTGACAAATAGAACGTCACCGTCCACTGCTCCAAGGACACGCTGCCCCCGTTTGAGTCTTTAAACCGGCAACCAGCCCTGAAAAGTCCATCACGCGCCCCGGAGAAAGTTGCTGTGCAGAGTTGATAACCATCAACAGCGATGGCACCATTGGACGATGTCGGAGAGTGGACATCCTGGCCAGGAGACCAGGGTATTGAATAAAACCATTGGAAAGACAACGTTGCAAAGCTCCAGGGCGTCCTCTGATTGAGCACAGGCCATACAGACGAAGGTACACTGGGATCGACCTGTGCGGTCCGTAGGGGAAGACGCTCCCACCTGCAGCCCTCAGACCATTATATTGACCCTACGGAAGGTGCGAAAAACAAGCTGGGGGCGCCCATGCCGCTGATCCAACCTATCCCTCGCCAACACGATGATGATGATGATTTGTGTTACATTGGGGCCTGTCAATCCAGACCATAAGCTGCCGACCAGTGGCAACCGGGGACACCAATCCATTATCCCCCCAAAAGTAACAAGGCGCCACCTATGACCTGCCTTTTTCAGCAAGTACCTGCGATACACACAGAGTTAACTGACATGCAAGCATGTGCAAGGCATCGAGCATGGAAAGATGCGGCCTTGTGAAGCGCACATGATGTGTGTGTGTGTGTGTGATTTGTTACAAGAGGCCCCGTCAATTCGGGACTTAAGCATGATGCGTGTGTGTGTGATTTGTTACAAGAGGCCCCGTCAATTCGGGACTTAAGCTGCCGACCATTGGCAACCGGGCACACCAATCCATTATGCCCCCCAAAGTAACATAGGCGCCACCAAAACTTCAGTCAGGTTCAGTGACAGGACAGTGGACACCTATGGGCACAACAAGGGTTAAGCAAGGGGCATGCATGCACATGACATGAAGCAAGCGAAGCACTGTCCATGGGCAAAGGCATAGAGCATGGAATGATGCGGCCTTGTGGAAAGCACACGAACAGGAACTGTCCATAAGAAAGCACATGCATAGACCACAAGCAAACACTGTATGCAGGCGACTCGGACCGCCCTGACACCTCTGACAGCATGATGATGATTTGTGTTACATTGGGTCAATCCAGACCATAAGCTGCCGACCAGTGGCAACCGGGGACACCAATCCATTATCCCCCCAAAAGTAACAAGGCGCCACCTATGACCTGCATTTTTCAGCAAGTACCTGCGATACACACAGAGTTAACTGACATGCAAGCATGTGCAAGGCATCGAGCATGGAAAGATGCGGCCTTGTGAAGCGCACATGAACATGGCAAGCATGACTCAGTGACAGGCTCTTGCTGTCCAGTGTGAGCATGTACAAGTAAGAGTGCAGCAAGGCTGTGCAAAATGCAAGCAAGACAAGTACACATTCACACTGCCTCCTCAACTTCATTAGCCAAGCATGTCGGTGTATGCATCAGATGAACAAGGAAACAGGGGCAAATGTCAACAGAGAATCAGTCAACTGCTGGCACAACAACAACACGGTGAACACTCAAGGTCGAATCCCCAGACACACACAGAAATGGGTGGCTAGGGGAGACCTGAGGGAACCAGGACTTGGGGGCTGCCTCTAGGGCCACAAAATCCTCCAAAAGCTCCCAAAAGTAGGACACTGCTTGCTGCTGAACCTCAGCCAACTGAGCAGCAGCAGCCTCTTGCTGCTGCTGTTGTTGCTGCTGCAAAAGCAACTGTTGACGCTGCCGTATCTGTTGCTGATGCTGTTGCTGAGTAGGAGTAAGAGGTGCAGGCTGAAAAATGTCAGTGATGCGCAGTTGGCCATGTGGGACCTGTACCACAGCAGCCCTGAGGGCTGCGGCTGTAGCTGCACGCTGCTTTTTCTGCTGCACACCAATCTGGCACGCTGCTCTACGGCCCAAGTCCATGGCATTGATAGCAGCAAGGCAAACAACCTGCCACACACCCTTGTGCAGGGTGCAAGCAGTAGATATACCTCTAGGCCGCTCCATGAGCAACACATGCCACGGCCTCAAAGCACCACAACACCACCCACCCGACAACTGCTGCGTCAATGCCTCGACAACCGACTGAGCCACAGGGCAGTCCCAATAATGATGACGACGACCTGCGGGTAGGCCAGTAGGCCTAGGGCCACACACACACTCGCCCGCCTCCTGGTGTAACCGCTCACCACAGGCCAAGCCATTCAAAACCAGGCGCCAATACACCTCCTTAAAGCTATTATCCCACCGCACACGCCAAAGCTGGCGTTGAGCAGCATTCACAGCACCAAGATGCACGCTCATTGCATCAGGGTTGCCCCTATCCAACAAAGGAGCAAACTCATCCACAAAATCCACCTGATACGACTTGCGCAAAGAGTTCAAGGGCCGTAATTGAAGCTCTGTACCCAACTTGACAGTGAATGCACCAAGAGTGACCGGGACACGCCTACCAATTTTCCAACCCATACATGCTGCCATGTCACTCTCAACCTGCAATTCCTGTTGTGTGGGTGGCTTTTCAAAAGTCCTGCCTGACAAGCCATCCGACTGCAGGTAGGCTTCCAATACACCAGATGTGGAAGAAGTGGCTGCTTCAGCAGCCTGACGCCACCCGGGCGGTAAGGCTGCCAACAACATGTTGAGATCGTCCATCTCACTATCCGCATCTGCCCAAGGTCCGCATCTGACAGCAGGTAGCAGCATGCACGCAACCTCAGCCCTGCCTGCAAGCACAGCTGCTAACACTGCACCCTCATCCCACGCTGTTGAAAAATGTGTGCTCCAACGCATGATGCTGCATGCATGGGTGCAGACAAAAATAGGAAAAGAATAATAAGAATAAGCCGGGGACACCATGTTCGCGCCACTCACTCACTCACTCGCGCCGACACTCACTCACTCATTGGACATTGAGATCCCCGAAAGACCCAGCCCACACCATGTAAGCTCAGGGACCCAAACCATGTCCCTCCAATGCAACTTAAGGCGCCACCTCCTTCTCAAGAGCAGCGAACCACCTGCAACACACAAGGTTAGGCAACATGCAAACATGTACAAGGCATAAAGCGTCTGAATGCGCGGCCATTGAAGCACATGGGGCCTGCTGAGCAGCCAAGCATGCAGTGACACGCTGTCCCAACAAGCGAACAACCATGGCAAGCAAGGCACCTGCTCCCGGTGCTGCTGCTGTGGGAACAGAAAAGTTCAAAACACGAGCGTGGGAACAAGAGACCAGCACGTGGCACAGACGCCAGCACTGGCCGAACCACTGCAACTGTGCACTGACCCGGCAGGCTGCTCCACACTGCTGCTGTTGATGCTGCCAAGCCTTCCTCCAGCTCCAGCACCAGTTCCAGCGCTGCAAAAAGCAGAAGCCCCCTCTGGCGGACTACCAGCTGGTTCGCAAACCTGTCACTGGCCCTATCCCGGGCTTGGTCAACTGCCCCCACACCACTGCTGCTGACTGCTGCTGCTGCTGTCCAGCCACTGACCAACACTGAGGAACCGAGTACAGCCAACAACTACTGCAACGTAAAACAAATCAGACGCACAATACAATGGCCCTTACACATGCTCATCGCGCGGCCTGCCAGGCAGCACCTAAACACGCGATGACAGTAGCCAGTCCGGGCAGCGCAACGAGAGGCTCCGCCCGCCCTGCCAGGCCCACAATTGAACTAATCCATTACCAACAACCGAAACAAGCACACCAGCGGCGCAAACGCACCGCCTTGGATGGACCTTCCGCAGAAGGATCCACCCATGCCTTCCCGGTGGTGTGGAGCCTTTTTACGCCGTGCTCAGGGCGCTCTCTCTCACTCATTGTTCGTTACATTGAGATCCCCGAAAGACCCAGCCCACACCATGTAAGCTCAGGGACCCAAACCATGTCCCTCCAATGCAACTTAAGGCGCCACCTCCTTCTCAAGAGCAGCGAACCACCTGCAACACACAAGGTTAGGCAACATGCAAACATGTACAAGGCATAAAGCGTCTGAATGCGCGGCCATTGAAGCACATGGGGCCTGCTGAGCAGCCAAGCATGCAGAAGAAGAAGAAGAAAAGGGGTTACAGGGCGACACACGCAGCTACGCTGCAACGACACCCAGCATCGGAAGGGAACCAAAGTCCTTTGCAGGACCTACAAGGACGGGAACAGACAGCACGGAAAGGAGAGAACCCGCCACCATAGATGTCTGCAGAGGAGACTGTCTGAAAGGAGGGGACCACAGGCAAGGCTTCAACCCCACAAAGCCAGCCACACAGACAAGAGGGCTTCCAACAGTACCAAGCCGAACACACACCCCCATGCCCCCGGGGCGACCACTTCGAACACAGTGTGGAAGAAAGGCTCCAGCTGTGCTGCGATACACACCCCCAAGACAGGTGCCCGGGGTGTCAGAGCGACACCGTTGTATACCGGGCTGCCCCAAGTCAGCGCGCCCAAGCACCTGCACCGTTCACAGGCCAGCAACACTGCCCCCTACAACCAGGCCCAAGGCCACTGCATGGCCCTTGCCTGTGTTCTGCTGCCACTGCTGCTGCACACCAGCACCTGCCTGCTGACTCAGCGGACTGCTGCTGATCCAGCCAAAGCTGCTGCTGCTGCTGCTGTAAACGCGACAAAACCACGGCACAGTGAAGATAATCAACACTGGGCGTGATGCTGCACGCCAGCTGCCAAGCATGCAGTGACACGCTGGCGCCGAACCGTTAAACCCTGATGAAATCGGACAATTATAGAGGGTCAAAACAAGCCGGTCGCCATCTGCAAGGCGCTATTAGTATAGGGGTTAGTACATAACTCTCCCAAGGTTAAGGGCTGGGTTCGAGTCCCAGATAGCGCATGTGGCTGTTTTGCAGCCCTAATGCCGTTGCTACTGAACACGGCCATATATGATCGCCATGTCAGGCCACGATGCTGACTCTTGGCGATGCTTTGGCTTGCTCCTGGAGGGGCACGTATCACAGATGTTGCAGGGGTGCAATCCGACAGTTGTTACCCCACAAGGTTGGACCTTGCCAACAGGTCTGTCAAGCCTTGTGCAAGCCTCCTGCCAGGCTGCACCAGGCTGGTGCACGTTCAGCAGGACTTCCACTGCCATTGACTGATTATCCTGCTGACTCGGTCAACACACAATAAACAAAAAAAAACAAATGCAACACCAACGCAAGCCCAGCAGCACATCCCCTGGCCGCAGATATCACATGCCTGCCCCACACTGCACATGTTTCACTGCAGCCATACTGGGGGGAAGGAACTGACAGGCAGGCTGCTTGATGTCCCGCTGCACTTTGCATTCAGTGCGCCAAGCCGTTGCGCAAGTTGCAATGCAGGCACTCCCTAACTGCACCCCTAACATGCCTGCCCGGCCCCGCACTTTGCACCTATTCTAATGCAAGACCTCCCGCCTGCACACCTCACATCCCCATCCCCAACCCCCTGCACTTCTCGCAGTGCAGGCTGGTGTCTTGACCCAGCCCTCCCTGACCGCACTCTTCACATGCCCGCCCCGCCCTGCACTTTGCGCATGTTCCAATGCAGGCACTCTCTGACTGCACTGAACCAGTCACTGCTGGGATCTGCCTCTGCAGCTACAGAGGGCACAGGCCACTTGCTCAGCCTGATGACCACTGCATCCCCAGGGCCCAGCTCCGTGCGGTCCTTGCCATCAAAGGAGGCCCACACGTGGCCACGGGCATCAGAAGGCACCTGCAGGCATGCAGTGTAGTATGCAAGATGAATTCCACAGACCCAGTGCCCAAGAAATGTGATATAAGGCTGTTACAGACCGCTGCGCTGCAAGCAGGCCAGTTCAACAGTGCATGTTATGAGGAGGGTAACCAGCGTATGTGAAGTACAGAAACGTTCATCAGCAGCACTGCCCAACATGTCGAAGGCACTTTTGGTACCATCAGTTGGCCCATGGGTGTCATACCAAGTGACTTGCAGAGAGCTACACTGCATCCGACACACCTGCTGTCTGACACAGGCGACACTTACAGGATACAGGCGTGTGTCCGCGAACATCCCTACGCAGCACTGCCACCATGCCACCATCAACTAGTACAAAACAACATGCATCCGTGCAAGCCATGAGCTCAAGCAAAATGATGTTGCATTGAGCCTCTGATGCAGCAGGCCTACCTGGACGCACAGCTGCACGTAGTCAGGGAACATCAGCGGCCGGAAGCTCAAGCTGTGTGGGCATATAGGCGTGAACAGAATGCACGGCACCTGCAGACACAAACATAGTCAGCAACAGGCAGGAGGACAGGTGTAGTGCACCGGCAGGAAGCCCCTATGCACTCTTGATGAAAGTCAACAAGCCGCTTGGCATGGTGCATCATGCTGGCTCAACATGTTCCTTGAAGGTCAAAAGTGACTCACTGAGAGTTGAAAACGGGGCGGAACTAGTACAGAATGCATGCCATGCAACACATTATGCCAAGCATACCCATGGGCCAGGGCCCCACCTGGGGGTGCACCATGCTGCCTCCTGCCGCCAAGCTGTAGGCCGTGGAGCCCGTTGGAGTGCCGACGATCAAGCCATCACCCTGAAAGCGAAAAAAAAAACAGAGGGCAGATAAAAGGAATCTCCCCTTCTACTCTCTCGGGCATGGCGCACAATGGTTTCACCCCTAAACTACACTGCAAATCTTGGGTGCCGTGGCCGAGCGTAATGCAGGTGTTGACACCCTGATACAGGCGCCGCCCCGCCGCCCCACCGCTTAGCCCACCTGGACATGTGTCACGAAGGTCCCATCACAGAAGCACTCCAGGTTGGTGAGGAAGGGTGAGATGCCCCTCTCAATCACCACCTCGTTCAAGGAGACGTGCTCCTCCCCATACACGCAGTGCCCCACGCAGCTGTTGCTGACGGATGGCAGGCCGCCGCTGCGGCTGTTGTCGGGGACGGGGCATGTGGTTGAGCAGCGCACGATGGTGCAGTGTAGCCGGTGACGCAGTGTGATGGGGAAGCTGCCTGCAGCACACAGCACGCCACACACTCACTTTACACAAAAGCATGAGAGGGGAGCGTGCAAGAGGTACGTATGGATGATGACAGGCAACTGACTGCACCGGGCAGGTGCCTTCCATCCACTGTCAGCGCACAGCAGCATGCAGTTGAGCACATCAACAGCCTTCAAACAGTCACTGCCATCAGGCACATTGCTGTCGTCACGATCAACGCACATCACGTGCCATGATCCCACATATCACAAGGCAGGTTGAAGCACAGGGCCCACTCACCCCTGAAGGTCTTCAGCAGCACCTGCTCAAGCCTGGCTGGGTCAAACGGAGTCAGGAAGCCCAGGCTGCCCAGGTTGAAGGGCACGAGTGGAGGCACAGACCTAGGACAGTGGGGCGCAACACATGCAGAGGTATGCAATCAGGGAGCCGCATGCTGTTAACAGTGAAGACCTAGCTACAGCTGCGCACAGTCCCTGTGATCCAATAAACATCAGATGGTCAGTTTGGCTGCCGCACTGGTCCTGCTAGCCGGTACAAGGGTGCTGCTGGACCGGAAAAGCACCACTCAACAACAGAACTGAACTTCTGCCAACACATGCGCAAAGAAGTAGCACGTGTCTGCGGTGCACGGACTGTGCCTGGCCCAGCCACCAGATTTCCCACCACGGCAGGCCTGAAGTGTCCTTGTGAGCTGCCTGGTCTGCCTGCACCCCAAACATGGCTGTCTCGCTTGTTGCCAGGGATGTGAGACCCTGCTGCTGCTGTGCCTGCCCCTCAACCTCATGGTATTGCTCGACCAGCGGCTCAGGCTGCCAGGTGTTTCCACCCCCCCCCCCCCCCGCCCCAAACCCCAAGATGTCTCCTGTTGCCAAAGATGTGGCACGTCCACAGAACCGTACCGTCGCCCCCCAACACCACCACCAGATCCAGCTGCTGCGCCACAGCATCAGGTATGAGATCACTCTCCTGCACCAAGCTACTGCTGCCACTGCTGCCGCTGTCACCCTGCTGCTGCTGCTGCTCCTCTCCCTCCTGACTCTGCTCCACCCGCAGCTCCGGCTGCCAGGTTTTGATCACCCCTGCCCTGCTCCCCCAGCTCCCACTACTGCACCACCACCACCCGCCGGGGGTACTGCTGCCAGGCTGCGGCCGCCACTGCTGCCGCCATTGCTGCCGCTAGTGCTCGGCCCTGCCCAGCTGTTGACCGGAAACAGTCCCGGAGACTGAGGAGTAGCCTGTGAGGTACTGATGAGCATGCCTGCCAAGCTGCTGCTGCTGCCAGAGTGTGGCACCACCTTGCCACTGGCTGCAGCAGCATCCGCGCTGCTGCTGCTGCTGCTGGTGGGGCCTTTACCCGGCTGCTGCTGCTGCTGCTGTGAGGGTGCCAGTGGTATGACCCTGCCTGCCTCCACCAGCTCCTGGAACACCTTGGGCTCTACAAAAATCGTCACCTGGTGCCGCCTGCACTCACAACACACAGCAGCACAGCGGCCCTCATCATCCAATCCACACTGGATAGCACAGCGCCAGACTCTGGCATCATTCGAGATACGCATGAATCGTGAGGGCATGCAGGAAACCAAACGAGGCACAGCGCTGCTGCCGCCATGGCGGCATGGCCTGTCTGCATACAGGCTGCTCGTGTGTGAAACCACGCAAAACAGCGAGTTTCGGTTTTTTTCTAACCTAAGCTGGTGTGCAAGGTGATTGAGTACAACCCATCAGCAGGCACCTTCAAACAAGCCAGAAGCATGCGGACCTCAGCTAGTTCAGGGCCGTCAAGTGACCCTTGGGATAGAAAGTCAGGGCTTTCCTTGTAGAATGTGATTCTACAGCACTGTCCAACCCAGATGGGCTGTGGTAACACCTCCAGGATTTCTGCTTCAGTGAGGCTATTAGCACCCCTCCGCGCCCCCAACACCTCCCCCTCTGTCTTGAGCCAGTGCTGCCACCCTCTTCAACACCCAGCAGCAGCCTCATCACCACCACCACCCCCACCACCAGCACCACCACCACCACAAGCAGCAGCAACAGCAAGCTCACCTCAGCCAGTCCAGTGCCCTCAAAAAGGCTGCCTCAGTGCTGGGCGCCAACTTCCTCATCACCAGCACAGTGCGCGGCCTGCTCAACCACTGCAGGCTGATGGTCGTGGCCTGGCTGCTGCTGGGCGCCGCACCGGCAGCAGGAGCAGCAGCAGGCTTGGCAGCGCCGCTGCTGACACTAGGCGGCGGCTGGCGGCCCGGGCTGCTGCTACCGGCCTGCGCTGCACTGGCACTACCACCGGTGGTGTCACCAGCTGCAGCAGCGGCAGCAGTACTGGCAGCAGCGAAGCGTGACGGCGGCCTGCCGGGGCTGCTGCTGCCGGCATGTGCATTGCTGCCGTCGGCAGCTGCTGCTGCTGCTGCTGCTGCTGCGCCGGATGCATCTGCACTGCCTGTGCGTGCAAGGCTGCTGCTGCTGCTGTGCTTACTGATGGGTAAGCCAGGGGGCTTAGGGCTGGGCGCTGCCACAGGCGGAGCCTCTTTTATGAGTGACCCTAGATCTGCTGCACCGTGCAGGCTGCTGTCTAGCCCTGACATCGAGTCCTGACTTGCATAGCTACTAAGCGCCGACGTACTCGCTGCCGCTTGCCCATCTTATTCGTGACAGTAGCTACAAGCCTGAACCCCGCGCGCCCGCTGCTGCTGCTCCCGGGCTCGCGCCCGGCCGCCTTGCTTGCGCCCTGCTGTCCACCCCCACCCCCGGAGGCTGCTGCAACTGCCTTCTGCTCCCTGCTTGCTGCTGTAGCCCATGCGCGCGCCATTGCTGCCGACACAGCCGCGCTGCTGCCAGGCCGACGCCACTGCTGCCATCATCGTCGTCGAGTGACACTGAGGGCAATGCATCTTCGTCTGGGCTGTAGCCGCTCTGCGGTTCGTCTGCAGCACCAACACAGCAGGATGGTGCTTAGAACTGCGACCTTCACAGGCATGATTCCATGCCACCTTATGTCAAGCGTTCGCGCGCGATTGATGTAGTGACCCTTGGCTCTGTGCATATCCCATTCTTTGACAGTTCACGCAATCACATCGCAACCAAGCTGCTCACCTGCAGCGCCCTGCATGAGGGTGAATGCCATCATCACTCGCAGCAGGCTAGCCTGCCCCATCAGCACCTGAACACCCAGTGCCCTCCCCTTTCTTGTACTACATGGTTCTGTCTGCCCTCCCTGACCCTCTTCCAGACAACGTCTACCTGCAGCGCCCTTCGGGAGGGACCTCTTGCACACCCCTCCTGTGCCTCCCCTGGCACCCCCCCCCCCACACACACAATCAGACCCAACTCAGACCCAACTTCGCATTCCTTGGATGGTGAGATGGTTGATGCATTGGCTGGATGCACTCCCTGTGTCTACACACCTGTGACCCCCTTCCGAACAACGTGCCAGCCTACCTGCAGAGGTGCCCTGCATGAGCGTGAATGCCATCATCACCCGCAGCAGCTGGTCCACAGTGTGGCGCCCATTGGCCTGGTCGCCCGAGCCCTGACCCCCAAGGGGCGGCAGCCAGCTGGCCGCCTGGTGCAGGAAGCTCCCAGGGCCAAACCCAGCTGCGAAACTTGGGGACTGCACCGCGGATAAGCTGCCATCCACAGGCAGTGTCCGTGAGCGCCGGAAAGCTGGCACGGCTGCTAATCCTGCTGCTGCTGGTGGGGATAGTGCTCCGCCAGCGGTGCTGGTAAAGCTCAGCTGCTGTGGGTGCGCTGGTGGTAACTTGGGTCGCTGCTCCTGGGCTGCAGTCGGAAGGGTTCGCCAGGATCTGAGACTGGCCCTGCGTCATAGTTGGCAAAGGGATCTGCGCTAGGGCTTTCATCCCCAGCAGGCGCACCAGTAGCAGCAGCAGCAGCAACCACAGCAGCAGAGCCCCGAGTGTCGTCTACACCGGGCGCTGCTGGTGCTGTGCTGCTGCTGAGGCATGCTTGTGGTGTGGCTGAACTGCCAGGCTGGCGGCTACTGCTGCTGTTGCTATCCCCTTCAGGGACACACTTGAGTGGTCGGAGCGTCTGCCGCTGCTGCGTGAACGAGTGCGACTGCTGCTGCTGGACAGGGGAGAGGGGGCTGCTGCTGGTTCCTGCATTGCTGTTGGACCAACCCCCAGGGAGCTGCTGGTGCTGCGGCTGGGGCGGACGCTGCGGCGACAACGGACTTTTGACATCAGAGCTGCTCCTGCGCCTGCATGCACCGACTCCTGCAGCCTCCTCCTGCAGTTGCTGCTGCTGTGCTGACAGCTCAGCGTCGACAGCTGTGCTGACATTGGGGTAGAGTGCACTGCTGGTGCCCCGCAGGGCCTTTGGTGTGCCAGTGAGGGAGCGCGCCATGCTGAGGTTGCTGGAAGGGTGTTGTGGGGTGCAGCGCAGGACCCTGCGTAGTCGGCTGTTGCGGGCACGCTCCTGCTCATACCTGTGCAGATAAGACAGCAGCGGCACATGTGCAGGAAGGAGGGAACTTGTAGCTGCTGGTAGGGTTTCACGTGCTGACCTGCTGACTTGTGCCAAGTAGGGAATGGCAGTCGTGGTGAAACTATCGGCCGTAGCAGTGTGTGATAAAGGTGGTTGAAGCGCCAGCCTTGACAGTGAAGCCGTTTGTCACCATGTGCTGACATGGCCAGCACAGAGAGGCTGACGAGTGTTGCCAGCCTGCCAGGCTGGCAAGCACACAACCCTAGGAAGTGTCCATAGATGTACTCTGTGCTGCTCACCGTGCCTTCCATGCATCTGCTTCTACCCGCCAATACTGAAGCTGCTGCTGGACGTTGTGCAGCTCCTGTGTGATGTCAGTGAGAGCAGTAGCAATGCCTGCACAAAACAGGCAAGTCCAAGAGAGCTAGTTTGGACGGTTGTGGCAGTTGGGGAGAGCAAGGCCGTTGCAGATGAACGGATATTGATCCAAAAGACAGTTGAAGCTGTCACATGCAGCATGCATGCAGGGCCCACCTGAGATGGCCTGATTTGCCCTCTGCTGCACTTCTGTCGTCATGGCTGCAAGCCTACTCCTCCATAGAGCGGGAAAGGATCACAGAGGCTGCATTGAAGCTTTTTGAGTCTGGTTAATGGTCTTAACAGCGGCAGGAGGGCATATGTGCAGATACTGTATCTATATATATAAATATATCCCGACGATCATGCATTGTAACCATGTCCCAACACTGGTGTTCATGTCATTCTAAGCCTACCGAAAATGCCATTCTGCGTTGTGTAGGAGCTCAAACGTCTCCTGTTTAGGTAACCATTTGTCACTGAGTGCAACTGAATACCTGCCATAGCGTTGCATGCTGTACGCATCTCACCATCAGCTCCCCCCAGTTTCATACCCTCCTGCATCGAACAGCAGCCATGGCTACGGGTGCCTGTGACATCTTGTGTGCAGGGGCACCAGGGGTGGGAAAGGCGACGCTGCTTGAGGGCCTGCAGGCTAGCCAGTGTGCTGGCAAGCAGCCAGGCCTGTTCAGTCTGCATCTACACACAAAGTACTACGAAGCTGACCTCCTGGTGCAGTGCCATGAGGCTCCCAACAGCACAGCAGCAGCCCTGGGTGTGCGTGCCCTTGATCAGGTGCAGGCGCTTGTGCTCGTGGTGGATGCCAGCAGGCAGAGCAGCTGGGATTACGTCACGCGCTTCCACGAGTCCCTAAAAGAGCGCGAGTTCGACATACAGCTGCTAGTAGCCAACAAATTGGACAGCCTGCTGACCCAGCCAGGGCAGACAGACACCAGCAGCATCACCCGCCCAGCATGGCTGGACAGCACCAGGGAATGGTGCTACTGTCACGGTTTCGAGTACATAGAAGCAGCAGTTGGTAGACCAGAGCTGGACGCAGCTCTCCAAGAGGATGGGGAGCAGCAGGGTGTCGCAAGGGTCCTAGCAGCGCTGGAGGCACACATGTGGCCCACCATGCAGCAGAAGCCACGGGTGCAGCAGGTCAGCACCCAATCAGCTGCCGCCCACAGCAGCAGCACTGCAGCTGCCAATTCCAGCAGCTCCTCTGCTGTTGCGCGGGACCAGGGCCATGCCACAGCTGCGGATGGCGCCCTTGCAGGCAGTGCTGCAAACACGCAGGATGGCAGTGAACAGTCGCAGCAGCAGCAGCCTGGACAACCGGGTACTACCTTGGACGCTGTGCCCACGTCCTCGCAGCTGCATGCCAGCACAGCTGCTGGTGCTCCTACAGAGCGGCAGGGGCCAGCTGTACCAGCTGCTGCAGAAGCAGCTGCAGGGAGCAAAAGCCGGTCTTCGGGCCAGCAGCGGTCACAGCAGGCTGGCTCGGCAGCAGTGGCGGCAGGAGACAAGGCAGGAGCAGCCAGTCGAGAAGAGGAGGACCCTTTTCTGGATGCTGATGTTGATGACTTTGAGCAACTGATGCGCCAAGTGATGGGTGAGACTGCTGAACGTTTTGCTTGCAGCCTGTATGAAGCAATTTGCTGACAAGCGGCGCAGCAATGCATACCAGGAGCCAATAGCAAGCGCATAATCATTCTGAGACACCAGGCAGTGTGATGGCCTGTGCGACCAGCATAGATGTTGCAGCGCATGGCACTTGCATTGTGTGGAGAGCTCATGTCTTGACCCTGTCCTCTCGTCTAGGTAGTGAAAGGCCAACTGGTGCGTGATCGAACCACTCGTGGTTGTTAGACACTCAGCACTGTATGTGTGGTGCCTTGCAGGTGCCCGTGCAAGGCTGTCAGTGCTGCCTGATGCTGAGCGCCGTGCGGCTGCTGCAGATCTGGCCCTGAAGCTCAGCATGATGATGGGGCTGGGTAACGACAGTGACAGCGGCAGTGAGGACGTCACAGCTGCAGATGACAGGCAGCCCTAGACTTTTGTGTTAGACAAGGGTGCAGTTTGGACCTCTGAGAAGGCCGCAGTTGTTGTCAGCAACTGCTGATGCCGATGACACACAATGGAGACGGCTCGAGGGGCATGTCATGCTGTTGCTGTTTGGGCAGAGTGGCTTGGCGGCATCCAGCATGTGTTGACACGGAGCATGCAAGGAGACTCAGCATCAAGAAGGACCGTCACGGTGTGTTGCATGACTGTGTTACAATGTGCTGTGGCCTGGCTTGCGCCTGTTGTCTGTGGGGCACTTGCTGGGCAAGGGCTTTGCAGCATGGTCTTACCTGCCAGCTGTTTGCTGTGCACAGTTCTGGGTTGGGTATTATGGGTGATTTTCCCATGGTGTTGCAGATGTGGTGGCTATACTTTCTTGGAGGTTGTGGTTTGGTGCTGCCAAGAGTAAAAGAGGGGGCCTGCAAGTGACGCTTGTTTGAGACAGACAGGCGGCATCATGCTTGCCACTGATTCTTCGATGGAGGTAACCACTAGAGACTTGCCAACCCTGTCGTTGACAGGTGGCAGCTGTGAATAGAGACCCCAACAGGAAACCGACTGCTGCTGTCACCAACTACTGAGGCTTTGCCGGCTGCCCCATACTGTTGAGTTGAGAGCTGGGTGCCAGTCGGAAAGCTCTACCTTGGTGATAATCTGTGCCCATTCACCCATTGACATGGCTAACAGTCATTGTTGCACAGTTACAGGCACACGCTGCAGTACCACTCATCGCACTTGCATGAAACCCCTCAAAACTCTACAAGCTGCACCAACCCAGAGCCTTCGACCCAGGACAGTTCTCTTCGTTGTGTACACAGCTGGACACAGCCCTAAGTCAAAGACCCTTCACCCAGTTGCTGACCTGCAAGGCCTGTAGAGAGGCCTGCTGACACAGCAGTATCCCAGCAAAGCAGACCAAAACAACACTCGCACTCTCTCTACAACCAGAACCACACACGAACGACACACACAACTGCTCAGACCACACACTCAGGCTCTGACAGGGCCCCCACTGGGGCAGCCAGTTGCTACAGCAATCGCTCTTCTATGCCATGGCTGCAGCTGCAGCCATGGGAACAGGAGGTGTGCTGTAGCGCAGCATGGGTGGTGTCCAGACAGTTGCATGGGCCCAAACAGCAGACAGCTGCTTAAGGCCACAGGCCCTGGAACAGGCAGGGGGTGAAGACTGCACAGCAAACAGACGTTCACACAGCAGGGGGCAAGAAAGGTCAGCATACGGTTCGCCTCCGTTCGCCTGTCCTATTCTGTTGCCTGCCGCTGACACTTCCAAGTGGTGGTGTCGTCAGGTTGCAGTGATATCTGTAGTATCTGGATTTCTCAATTCTTGCAAGGTTGAGCAGAAGGCAGTAGCCCCCTTATAGAAAAGCAGTTGGGCATTTAACAGCATAGAATGATGAAGAAGCGCACTCACTCTTGACACCCTGGAACTCTGTGTACTGTGGGATCTTGCACTCTGGCTGCACCACCTGGCCGGGCACCACCACAGCCTTGCTGAAGATGGTTGTGCCCAGGGGGTCTGCAAGGTGCTCCTGCAGGGCGGCAATGGGGTTCTTGCCGGTCACCTGCGCAGCAGCACAAACACAGCCACACACAAAAGAAACCACACGTTTTGAGTCTGCGAGCAAGGGGGTAATGGGCTCGATGATACAGTGTTGGTATGGTAGGCATGAGGCTCTCATGATGAGAGCATGTGGATGGTGCAACCCCCTCTCTCAGGCACAATTAAAATCCTCCCAACCTCCAGATAGGAAGGATGTTCAATACGCCTTGCTCACTTGCAGGCAAAGCCAGGCTCACGCCAGCCTCATTTCAGCCCAGAATATGGCTACTCAAAGATGAAGTGCGCGGCTGCCAGCAGCGGGGTCATTCCCTCTTTGCTAACCCCTTACCCCAGGCAATGGCTACTTGCAAGTCGTATGTCAAAGCTACAAACTGTGCCGCTGCCACCAGCTCAGCTTCAGGCAGAGCCAACCTCCCACCATGCTCATTTTAGCCCAGGATATGGCAGCTAAAACTGAACTGCGCTGCCGCAAGCAGCGGGGTCGTTCTCTCACCTGCGCTGCCATGGTGAAGCCGATGAATGCCAGCATGGCAAGGCGGCCGTTCTTGATCTCCTTCACCTTGAGCTCCTCAAGGGGCCCGGGGGTGAAGATGGCAAAGCCGGGGTAGCCCACCTGCGAAAAGAAAAGCAGGGGAAGAGTCTCAGAGTCTGAGATGATTCAAGGTGGTTGATGAGGTGTGATGGAGGGTGCTAGAAAGGATGGTGGGGCCTGGGGTCAAGGGAGCTTCCCCTGAGGGAACTTGACCAGGGGCCCAGGGGTGAAGATGGCAAAGCCGGGGTAGCCAACCTGTCAATGGCAGGCAGGAGGGCAGACAAGGTGAATAGAGGGAGTTTGAGGGACATTGACTGCCTCTTTGAAGTGGAAGAAGTGCCGCTTTGAAGTGGAGGAAGTCACCCAACACTACGTGAGCAAAGCCTCCAAATGGAAGTGTTCCGACACGACCTCAAAGCATCCCGACGCAGCAACTGCCACAGACCACCCAGTCTCACGCAGTACTGACAGGCGCCTCCAAACACACATCTGGCAGGGCCTGGCCACTGCCTTCCCGGATTGATGCTGTCTGCAGCCCCTCTATTTGCGCGCAACAGCAGCAACCAAGCCACCATCACAGACACACCACCAGCTTCTGTGTGCCAAGCAGACCTCGCAGAAGGTGCTAGGTCCTTGAGCAAACTGTGGCACACAAAGTGCTTCACAAGGAGCAAGCTTCCAACAGCTCCCAACCCAGAAACAGCAGGCTCCCCTGAAACATCAATAAGTGAGGCTCACCTCGTGGGGTGCCAGCTTGTTGTTGGGGAAGAGTGGGTCCCTGTCCACGCTGCCAGGGTTCTTGAAGTCCTGCCACCGCTTCAGCTCAACAAACTGCATGGCCCAGAACTCAAAGGCCAGCAGGCCAACGATGTTGAAGGGCAGGTCAACCTTGGTGGGGGCATCGTACCAGAAGACGTCGGGGCGGGCGATCTCCTGCAATGTGCAAAAAAAGTACAAAAACGGCAGGGACACAGGGTTCAGCAGATGGGTTCTGAACACAACTGCTTGTTGCCTGGGTGCTGCACTGTCCCACCCGCGTCGGCTGCGCCTGCAGTAGAGGGGATACTCGACTCCAAGATGGCAGTTCCAGTGCTGACACACACTGCAACCTTGCTGCCTGCTGCTCCGATGTGAAGCCCCACCCCCTTTCTAGCCACTCAATTACACACACTAAACCACAGCTGCCTGCTGCTGCTCAGCTCGGCCCCAGAACAACCTGCGTGCTGCTGCTGGTGTCTGGCCCCTCTTGGACCCCTGCCTCCCACCGTGACCGATAGCGGCCACCACCCTTTTCCCCTGCTGGTCCAGGATCGAGTTGCAGGGGCTGCTGCTGCTGCCGTTGGCACTGCCTGCTGCAGCTGTTGCTGCTGATTCCCGCTGGAACCACCATCATTGCGGCTGTACCCTAGCATTCCTGCGCGTCTGCTTAGTCCATTACCCCACCCACACACCCGGGGTCCCAAATGCCACCCCAGCACACAACCCCACCAGCTGCGCACATGCACAGCAGACACACCTGTGCAAGGATACCTGCCACTGCAAGCATGGCCCAGCGGCAGTGCACGCGCTCAGACTCGGCAAACCACTTGAGCTGGTCGGGGTTGCTGCCCAGGCCACTGCAACACATGAGCAAATCAGCACAGGAGGAAGAAGTTGGTCAGCACAGACAACAGCTGCAAAATGGCTGGGTGGGCGCTGCTGGTGATGCCGCTGTGCTGGCCTGACACGACTAGGCTGCTGCAAGCTGGCTGATGGCGCAGGGGACAGCACCAGCAACTGCATGGACTGACCCCACACCCCGTCCAGCTGTCCTGGTCAAGAGCCGTGAATAGCAAGAGGGTGTCCTCAGTGTGCCCTCACATGGGTGTTGGTGCGCACTGCGGCCAACCACACTTTCCCCAGCTACCCCGACAAGCTGCTTCCCAACTGTGGCTGCCTCAATGCCTGGACTACACAGCCGACTGCAAGCACACACTTGCTGAACAGCAGAATGATAGAAGCCATGCTACTCACAGAGGGTCGAAGCCGAAGTCTCCGGGCAGCCTGCACAGCAGCAGCAGGCGTGTTTAGACAAACATCCTGACAAACAAACACCACGGCTGAATTAAGCTGAGCCTGGAAACGAACGTGCAGCATGTAACGTTGAGCCGCTGTGGTGATTGTACTCAAGACCAGGTGCCCCAGGCTTGAGCTGCTGTTTCTCCAGGCTGGCTGTTCAGCTGTTCAATTGCTGCAAGAGCGGCTGCAGACGAGATCTCAAATCTCGAATGAATTATTCAAATAACTTGCATTTCCAAAGCACTGGGAGCTGTCCTGCTGCTGCTAGTCGCTCGCGGGATACTGAGCTGGTGATGTGTATCACTGCTGGGGCTGAGTAACTTACTCGCCCTTCAGGTGGGCAGGAGGTGCGCTCCCGGGCCTCCACATGGGCCTGCTGGCTGCATTGGCCCTCACGCTGCTGCGTGGGGCCTTGGCACCCACACGCGCGAATGAGCTGGAGCGAGCTGCGAGTGCCATGGTGATGATTATGCAGCAACAGAGTGGAGTAGCAACGATACGGCACGTGGGACTTGATATGACTCTCAGATGCTCAGATCTTCAAGGCTAAACCTCGATAGATAGACCCTAGTTATGTTGAAAAAAGAAGTACTTCAAGGCATTAAGAGGGTGCGATCCACCATAGTTCTTCATCTACACCAGCAGGGAAGTCACATGACTGTGGCGCGTGATGGGAGCGTGGCCTGCCTACTGTCATCCTGCTCTTGTCCACGCACGGTGCTGTGTCGCAGTGGAAGCCGTGTTTATCCATTACGTTTTGATGCCTAGTTTCATGTCTTCTTGACCTGGCACAAAGCTGTCAGTCCCCTCCCTGCCTTGACACACCTTCAGGTGCACCTGGTGAAGGTGCCTGCTCACAGTGGGCACAGCTGCTCATCCGTGTAAGTTGTTGACAGCTGATCTGCAAGCTGTTGAAGCACGCGTGGTTGCATATATTCCGAATGGGACGCAACCTTTCAGGGCCAAGCCACTATGCGCCTGTGGTTCTTTCTGTACTGTATGGTGATCAGCAGCATTAGGCAGGCACTGGATGTGAGTCAAGCCAATTTGTCGAGTGCAGTTGGAGACGATTAGGTCAAAACTTACACACTGACTGTGTCTGCAGCTCAGCCTCATGCCCACCTGCATACTTATTACTCACCAGTTGGCAGGGCTGATTGTGTTGGCGGGGCGGGGGGGGGGGGGGGGGGGGGGGGCATGTAATGCCATGTCTTGATACGTTGAAGGTGTTGCCTGCAGCAATCAAGCTGCATTATTCCTCTTCAGCTGGCATTGGAATCCCATCCGAGAGGGCAGACCCCTGCCAGCGCCTACCAGGCTCGATTTCAAAATGCAATGGAAGACTCTTCGAGTGTGGGGGCCAGCCCTGCTCCCCCCTGCTGCTTTGCATGTGTGTGCATGTCCTCGGCAAGTCAGCTAATTGCGCACGACAGTGGTGTGCTAAGTTGCCAGCAGGCAGCACTGCAGGTGGGTCAGGGCCACCAGAGCACCCGGTTTGATGTTGTGCAGCCATCTGTGTAGAATTCAAGCAGAGCCTGGTGCTGCAACGGTGAGAGGGCGCTGGCCCCCAGCTGCACCCTGCAAACTTCCCGCCGGCGCAGCCGCTACCAGTCACCAGGGTGACAAGGAAGATGCCGGCTGCTGGCTTGCCACATCCAGCTGTACTGCAATATCAACACCACGGCAGACACTGTGCTGGCTGTGTCGGACGAAGTACAGCAACAGCCTAACCAAAAAAGATACAGCAACAGACTTGCCACAACCTGCTCGACGTAAAGCAACACGAGCTGCTGGTGCAGCTGCGTGCTCAGCACATAAAGTTGATGGGATGATCAGCGTGATGCTGCTGAGCGCCAGCTCTGCTGCCTGGAGCGGCCTGCTGTGGACGTGTGCAGTGCCGCAGATTCTGTGCTCTAGCTGGTTGTTGACACAGCACTGTAGCACAGAACAGGAGGGGATTCGGAAGCTGCAACAGGGAGACTGCCTCCTTGATTTGCCATATGGACAAACAATTGGGCGGTTACTTGCTCAGTGGGTCGACTGCTGGTGTTGCACAGGGTGATTCAATAGCATTGACGCTGCAGACGTCTAGACGTCTACTGGACAGTAGACGTCTACTGGACAGTAGCAGACATCTGCTACTGCTGTTACTTGCTTGGCAGCTTCCTTGGCTTTGCCGTGCCTTTCAGCTTCAAATTCATCACCATAAAACCTTCTACAGCAAACTTCCAGCCTGTCGAGTTCGGCATGTGTCTGTAGTACCAGGTCCAACGTTGGATCATAATCTGGCAAAATGAAAGACCCCCCATATACGGTGGTGTTGGGCAAGGCCATCGGTTCGTAAAAAACGACGACGTACTGAAATAAATAATCCAACATCACGGCAGGCTTGCACAATGACAGCACCATGTGAACTAGTACCTCGTTTCGGAACCCGCAGCAGCGTGACGTCAGACAAACTGAGCAGGAAAGACACCATCAATCGAACCATTTTCAAGCATATGTTGTAGTGACGCTGACAAAAAATTTGCGCCAGCACAACCCCAGGCAGAACCAATTTTCAACCTGATCAACTGCAACATCTGCTGCTTTGTGTGTACTGAGCGGGTCCATCCTGTCTTCCTGACAAGTTTTCACTGTTGGCTGTTGAAGGTGGGAACCGTCCACGTGAATACGGTCTCCTGCTGCAGCAGCTGAAGGCGCGCTGCAGCAGCAGAAGGGAGCCAACGTAGGAACGACGTGTCTTGAGCTTCCCGTGCACAGACTGCATGGCTTCAACGTACTTTTCGAACTGCTGCAGGCTGTCCTACTGCACGATGCTCAGCACAGCCCAGGCCCTGAAGGACTGGGACGAAGTCCTCAAGCTGCTGGCTGAGATCAAGGCAGCTCGCCCCGATCAGCTCATCACGCCCGTAGACCTGATACGCAGGGCCACACGGTGCACCGATGTCCTGTTCTCAGGCCTGGCATCACCTGTCGCTACATGGAAGCAGCTCTTGCAGAAGGAGGTGAGAACACATCATCATGCAGTGCAGGTCCGAACCCCAGAGCTCAATGAGGACCTGCCAAATGCTGGGTAGTTCCCATGCACGACAGTCCTGACCCAGAGTCTGATTCGGCCTCCACATGACTGGACAGTGGGTGCACCACCCGCAGTTATGTTGATTGGGACGGGCAGGGCCCCCCTGGGTGGCATAAGGAGAGCCTGCAAGGACGCGCATCGACAACGCCTTGTCACAAGGCATGTATGATTATCACCTCGTGGCACTATCGTAAATCCCGGTTCCATACGGTATTGGCGCAAGGTACAAGTTGCCAGTAAGATTTCTGCTGCAACTGTTGTGCAGCAGATGCCTCGCCGAGTGTTGACTGCATGCAGCGAGCTATTGCCAACAGGCTCTGATCTGGCTATCATGCCCAGCACGTTTTCCGCCTTTGCAGCTAGCAGCATGGCTGCACGGCTGGTGGCAACAGCTGCCGAACACCTTCCACCACCAGCAACTCTCAGCGGCAGCAGCAGCACCAGCGCCAGCAGCAGCAGCAAACTGAGGGTCATGCTATGGGAGCAGATCGAGCAGTCTGGCATCCTGCGGAAGCTTCCCCATGCTGTGGGGTTGAGCCCTGAAGCCTTACACACCCACGCTACGGCAAGTCTGGTTGCAAACACAGCAGTGTCACAGAACTTCTCAGGCCTGTCAGATTACGTGATCCAGCTGCTTGATCTAGTGCGTTGCTTGCAGCAGCGGCAGCCTTCCTATCTCACGGCCCATGCAGCAGGGCAGCGGTGCTTGGTGGCAGGCATGCAGCTTGCCCTGAGCAGCATGCAGTGCATCAGCTCAGTCTTGGCACAGGAAGGCCAGCAGCCGTGGATGGAGCGATGGCTGAGTGGCGCTTTCAACACAGCTTGTGCGTTGGGTTGGGGGGCACTGCTGACCTTGTCGTAAAGGACTTAGACGCGCATGCAAGCGGCAGTACTGCCGCTACTTCCACTAGTCGCCCCACCAGCAGCAGCGCAAGCGCCAACAGCGCCCGCGCTGCTAGCTCCAGTGGCCAGTCAAGGACTGCTATTAGCAGCAGTGGCGGCAGCGGGGTAGCTGCTGATCCTGTATTTGTGCTGCAAGCTGAACAAAAGCTGCAGTTGTGCTGCTTGAAATCGGTCGTGTTCATGCTGGCGCAGCACCTGCAGCAAGCCACATGCACAGACACGGCCACCAGCAGCAGTGGCACTGGCAGCAGCAAAGCTAGTGGCAGCGGCAGCACCAACATGTCCAATGATAGCAGGGAGGTCGCCCCCAGCAGCGGCCAGCGTGTGCGCGGCCGTCGACGCAAGGCTCCTGCAAGCAGCAGTGCGTCAGAACAGCAATGGCTGCCTGGTGCCCTTGCTCCTACCACGCCAGCAGCATACAGCACCATACTACAGCAGCTAGGCATCAGCAGGGAGGTGGGGCTGTGGATGGCAACAATGACCCCTAAAAAGGATCGGGACCAAGTGCACACGCCGGCCTGGCTGGACGCCCTCGTGCGAGTGGGGCTCAACGCGTATAACCAGCTGATGCCCGCTATGCTGAGCATTGATGTACACCACCCCAAGCTAGCCCCCATGCACATGTCGATGGCAGCCATCTGCCTGCAGTGGCTGTCCAGCACGCCCCCCGACAGGCTACTCCCAACCCCAGGCCACGTGGGCTGCCTTCAATACACGCAGCTGGCTGAGAATGCATTCCAGCATGGGCAGCGGCTGGTGAAGCAGCAGAGCCGCCAGCAACCAGAGCAGCAGCAGGCAATAGCCACAGGGCGCGAGGCACCGGTACCGCCCGTCACTACCAATGGCATTACCGCACAGCTGAGCGCTGAGGTGCTCGAGAAAGTGCTCAGCATGTCCAGCGGCGTGTTGGGCTCCGGGGAGTCTAGCAGTAGTAGCCACAGCGATGGAGGCAGAGGCAGCAGGCGCAGCATGCTGCTGCTGGAGTCAAGTCAGCAGCTTGCCGAGTTGCTGACAGCGGCAAATGGCAAAGCAGTGGAGCCAGAGACGGGCTGTGCCGCTGCCAGTAGCACCTGCAGCAGCAGCAGCATGCGCCACTGTGTCAGCTCAGCGGAGCTGGAGACAGCTCCAAAGCTGCCTGTTCCCCTTGCTCAGTGCTGCAAGCTGCTGCAGGGCTGTGTGCGTATGTCTGGCCCAACTTGGGCAGCAGCAGCAGCAGCGCCAGCAGAGACAGCACAATCATTTGCCCACATGAAGCAAGTCGTTGGTATGCTAGAGTGTGCTGGCTCAATGATCGCCCCTGTGCCCTTGTCTGCTGGGAACGGGTCAATTGTGGCCACACAAGGCTGCTTGGTGTCCTCTTTTACTGTTGCTGGGGGCGTGAGTGGTCCTAGTGCACTGCAGCTTTTTGGCCTGCTGTGCAGCTTCCTCAAGTTGTTCAACAATAGCATATCTGGCAGCAGCGCAGCAGGAAACAGCAACCCCCACGTCCAACACAGCAGCACAGCAGGATCAACTGCAGCTTCTGCGGCAGCGTACAGCCACCAGCTGGAGGGGTTGGAGGCAGTGTTTCCTGCAGCGTCGTGCATGGTGCAAGCTGCCGTGGAAAGTGCACTGCAGCCCGACTCAGTGCCAAGCACAGACACAACCTCAGGCTGTGGTTCAGCTCAAACCAACCCTGACAGCAGCAGCAGCAGCAGCAGCAATGCATGCACAGCCGTGATGCCGTGGCTTGTATTGCTTGGTCGCTGCTGCTGCACACTGGGGGGCACCCAGTGGGCTGTGCTGGTGCAGTATTGGCGGGACAGGCTGGAGTCTGCTGGGCCATCTGCTAGCTATAATCCCTTGTTGTTGACCATGTTCAAGGGTGACGTTGCCAACGTGCGTAAGACAAGCATGCAGCAGCTGCGAACCAGCCTGGCAGGTGTTGCGCACTGCGCAAGCCAGTGGCTGGCAGCAGCGGGCACCATGCAGCAGCTCACCGCTCTGGGGTACCAGCCACAGGACCTGCAGCAGCAGCTGGCAGAGACCGTGGCATGTCTTGACAGCAGCACCACGCAGCTTGCTGGCATGTTTGGTGTTGGAGCCAGTGCAATGCTGGCAGCAGATGCAGCAACACTGAAGGACATTCAACAGCAGCTGGATGCAGCTGGCAGGGTGCTGACCAGCTTTGCCATCCCGCATGCATGCAACAACGCAGCTTGCAACAACGTGAGTGGGCTGTCAGAGGCACAGTTGGTGGGTGGCCGCAGCTGCATCTGCGCGGGCTGCCGCACGGCCTGCTACTGTGGGAGGGCTTGTCAGCGTGTGGCCTGGCGCCAGCACAAGCCTGTGTGCAAGGCACTGGCGGCGGCCGCCGCTGAGGCAGCAGGTGCATCAGCGTGTGGAGAAGCAGCAACAACAGCAGCAGAGGGCAGCAGCACCACCACAGATCTATCCCCTGAGATCTGACCAGAGTTTGTTGTGAGCCTCAATGATCATCAGGGCATGGCATGCTGCACACTGTTGCGGTGCTACATAGTGCACTGCCCACTGGCCACCGGGCTCCCTGTGAATGCACACATGATGTGACGGCGATTGCATTTGACTCAAGTTGCGTGTTCATGGAACTTGTGTGCGTTGCGCAGCATGCTGCTGCAAGCGTGTGTTCGCGAGGTGGTGCGTAAGGGATGTGCGACCCACAGTTTCACCTCAGGTTCAACCTGCTTGAAGCAGTACTGGCGCTATGACCTTGCCATCCCTGCACACAGCTGCCTTGCCAGCTTCAAACAGTCATATGATGTGTCCTACCTTGCTGACATGGTAGCTAGACTCTGTAAGTTCATTGGTGCTTGAGCCTACCCTGTAGCGTAATCAGCCATCCGCTCTCCAGAGTGGCCTGTCCAGAAGACAATATTGGACGACATGGTGGGGAGGCTAAGAATGTCCAGCTTCCTTAGGAGAAAAGTCAGGGGCCTGGCAATTGTGTGTGTCTTTCACAGTTCTCAAAAAGCTCTCCTGCACGTTGAAAGCGTCAACTTGCTGCCACCAGCATGAAAGCACCAGGTGAGCCCTCTGCATCACTTTTGCTGCGATTAACGTCAAGGTGTCCTGCTCCATCAGTCAATTTGAATGCTGGCAGCAGCAGAGCCGACTTGTACATACAACCATTGCCTGCAGGAAGGCAGGCATGACCAGGACGCACACACCTGACCCGTCCCACGAACCATCAGTGTAACACATGATGGTTGTTGACAAATCGGCATAATCTACAACGGCAGCACGATCCCACCGCAGCAATGCCAGAAGTCAATGGTCTGCAGCATGCGCCCAAGATGACTGAATCACATTGCCCACAATGCTACACCCAACACCATGATGGTCACCATATAAGCTTGTGCAAACCAACGTGCAGAATGAGAACGTCCAGCCAGATGAAATGGCAGCATGCATGCGCACCGCTGCACCACACGTGCATCAAATGCCAAGGTGTGCTGCCAACACCAGTCAGGGCCAGTGCTGCTCGCAGGGACACAAAAAAAAGAACACGCCGTCAGCATTGTGTAATTCAGCTGAACACCTGAACGGGACGAATATATGTTGAAACCAACCAGTCAGCCAAGAACGTAATGTACAGGGGTGTGTCGCAACGGATGCAGTGATGCTCATGTACAACCATCCTGTCACTCCACTACTGATCTCTGTGGCTGCTGGTGCTGCATATGCATCTGCAGTGCTGCCCGTGCCTCTGTCGCGCTGCCAGCGCTGCTGCTGCCGCCAGTGTCAGGAAAAACCGCAGCACGTGCAGCCACCGTTGTCATCGCTGCCGCTGCAATTCACAGCGTAGCACCTGCCGCTGCTGCTGTTGCTGCAGCAGCCGGTGCCAGAGAAGCCGCAGCGCGTGCAGCCCCAGTCCTCATTGCTGCTGCTGCACTCCACTGCGCAGGACCTGCCGCTGCTGCTGCCGATGCCAGGGAAGCTGTGGCGGGTGCAGCCACACGTCATGGCTCGGCACCTGCCGCTGCCGTTGCTGCTGCCGGTGAGGGGCCAGCACTTGCCGCCGCCAGGGTCTTCTCATGTGACTGCTTGGCATAGCAGCAGTCAGCCCCGCAACGGCAATCGCCTTCCAGTTCCTCACTCAGGTACTGCACCCCGTAGTCATAACTACAAGCAGCACAGCAAAAAAACACATGACATCTGATGGTGCTGGTCGGAACTAGCGATGCAGCTGCCCACAACGTGTGCAGAACAACGCGCAGACACACAACAGACGCACACGTCCCTAGGAGATGGGGCGCACTTTCACAAGATGAGTGCTGACTGTCAATAGAGTCGCATCATGTTGATTCAAGGTCAGTGTCTCACACTACGCAGGTATGTGCTACTGATCACCAGCTGCTTGATATCAGCTGGCTGGCTTGCTGACAGGTCAGGCACACGTAGGTGCAGGATAGGATTTAGCATGCCTACAGGCAGCCACTGATTCAGGCCCCACAAGTTGGCTGGGCCTTGCTGTCACACATGTGGTGCGCCTGACCACTTGCATCTAGTGCCCGACATTGCATCACACCCGACCCAAGTGCCAGCCCCTCACCCCTCTCGACAAGACTGGCCATGGCATGGTATGAAGAGCCGTCCTCAACGGACGCGAGGCCAATGGGACGAAGTCCTATGGCGTTAAGAGACCAAGGGGTGTCTCTGTATCTTTATCTTTTTTTTTATCCACCTAGAGTAAAGCTGCCCCTGCCAGGAACAGCGGTTGCACGCATGTCATCTTCCGCACTACTCACCTGAGAGGGGTAAAAGCAGGGATGTCGACTGCAGCAAACAGCCCCACGATCACGTGGTCCGTGTCCGTGCGGCCTGACAGAACAGGCTGCACACATGCCCCGCCCTGTATGCATGACATCCACTGCTGGCTGAACACAACCCTCAACAACCCACCCACCCCACCAACCCAGCTGCTTGCCTGCCAACCCCACGCCAGCCCCAGCGACAGCGGTTGCATGCATGTCATCCTCTGCCCGGCTCACCTTAACGGGGTAAAAGCGGGGATGTCGACTGCAGCAAACAGCCCCACGATCACATGATCTGTGTCTGTGTGGCCTGACAGAACAGGCTGCACGTACAGATTGGGATCGCATGAGTGGTTTATGAAGCGTGCCACATTGCCCTCGTCACGGGCACACACCGAGTACCTGCAGACAGCACCATCAGGCCGTCAGCCACGAGGGGCGCATACTGCAGCTCTATCCAACATACGTTTGACGTGGCTTTCAAAAACACAGACTGTCGCCCACTTCAAGCAATGCACGCGGGCCTGCTACAAGGGTGAAGGGCGCAATTCAATGATGTGTGACATCCTGTCGGGCTGTCTTGCCGCGCAAAAGCATCCTGAGCACCCCACACATCTTCAGCCCGCCACCTCTATCCTGGCAGGCACATCCAGCAGGTGCGAGGACCCTATTTGTTTCAGTATCACCCCCCTAAAGCACAACGCAATTCATGCTGTGTAGGAGGGATTTCTCCGATGCAGGTCTTGCCTCACACCTCCCAGTCAACAAGAAGTCGCCTGCCAGAGCACCCACCGTGTGTAGTGATCTTTTTGATGTAAGCGTTACAATCGTTCATCTGCATTCAACACACCACACTGCACAACACCACACATCACATGTTACAGTGAGTACTGCAGTCACAGGAACCGAGTATCCTTGCTGTATCGACCTCATCGACATCCACTGTAGACCGACACACTGACACATGCTTCATGCAGGCTGTCCAATTGACACACTTTCTTTCTCACTCTCATCACGACACCCTGATACTGTGTAGTGTCCACTTCACCACAACAGGCTGATCACTGCATTCTCACTGCAGTCTCACCCATCTCTACACACGTCAGTCTCCAACTGCTGGACTAACGCTCAGCCTGCTCGACAACTGCGTGGCTACGCCTCCTACCCCCCCAGAGCAGGAAGAGCGGAAGGACAGTACCCGCCTCAAATCCTCCTGACTGCACCACTGCAGAAAAAATTGAAGGAAGCAATATCCCAACACACACAACCCCACCAGCCACACACACCTTGCACCCACCCTGCCAACACACCCGCACAAGCATCTGCAAGGCCACAGGGGCGCCTGTAACACAGTACACCACACAAAGTGAACAATGCAGACAAAAGACCAGCCAACTCTGCGGAAAGCACCAACCACGGAAGGGAAACAAAAGAAGGATCACCACAGAAGAGAGCACCCGTGTGCCCAAGAGGCAAAACAGAGCAGAACAGACCTCTACAACTGAAAGGGGAGCCAGCTCAACCCTCAGTCAAGTGGAGAACATGGGAATGATACATCCATGTGAACAAGGCAGACAGACAGGCATCAGGGGAGCCACTCAACCCTGGAACAAGTAGACAAGAGGAGGGGGATGCAGCGCATGGTGCACTCCCGTTCCAGAGACATCAGGGGAACCACGTTCAACCCTGGAACAAGCAGACAAGAGGAGGGGAATGTAGCGCATGGTGCACTCCCGATCCAGACACAAGCAAGTAAACACTGCAGGACAAGAAGATCACGCCAAACTGAAACAAGGCGTAGCCAGGGCACCAAGGTCCACACAGTATCAAGGGATCGGCACAGCCGACAAGGGACCCTGGCCTGAACGTACGCACAGCACACAAACAAAGACGAAAAGTGAACATAATACGCACGAAGAGGTTCTACTGAACCTGCCGCTAACATAAGTAGGGCACCCACGTCCAGCCAGCACCTCCTACGGCACAAGCCATCACCATCAGCCTGTTGCAGGCGGAAAGAGGGCACGCAAAGGGGCCAAGAAGGCACACCACGTGTCCCCAACAAGAACAAACCACTAGCAATGCATGCAGAATGGAAAGCATCAAGCAACAGAGAAAGCACGCCAACCTGCCAAGGAGAATGTAGGTGTGGGCGATTGTGACGGCACCCAAGACCAACCAGAAAAGCGCACACACGCACCACAACAGAAACCTGAAAGCACACCAACAAGCTAGACCTACACCACCAATGAATGTGGCGGGTGCACGGCCTAAATGGCTGGGCTGGCAACTGGCAGAGTAACTGCATCACACATGTCACACCTGTAATGCAAGCTGCTCTGACAGGTGTACACAAAAGCACGCATGCACCAATAAGGACGCTACATAATGTAGTGATCCTTTTGATGTAAGCGGTTACAATCGCCCACAACTCACAGTCACCAGGGCAGGGCAGTGCTGGCACTCAAAGCACTTACCAACCAAACCAGACAAGTGTGCCGCTAGAGCACACACCAGCTGCGCGCTGCTGCCAGAAAAAAAACGCACTACGGGGGACCGGGGCCTCCAACTGACCTAGACCAGGGCACCTGGTCTAAGCCACCAGCAGTGCGCTCAGGGAGCTGCACTGGCTGAGCTGCTGCTGCTGCTGCTGAGAAGGGAAGACCGACTCGGCTGCGAACCTGCGGAGCTGCAGATGCGTAGCCACCAAACACAAATGCGCCAGAAAAACCACCTGATGCAAGGGCCAAACAAGAAACAGACGGGGAGGGGACAAGTGCGAAGTCCCCAGAACCACCCACAGGAGCAACCACAAAGGGCATCACACTGCTGCGTGTGTCGTCAAGTGCATCATCCTGCCAGCCACCGCTGCCGCTGGGGGCAAGGCTGACCGGGCTGTTGCTGCCAGAAGGGGAAGCTGTGACAGGGCTGCTGTTGCCACTGCTGCTGGAGAAGGCAGCAGCAGAGACGGGGCTGCTGCAGCCGCTGCTGGCACTAGGGGCAGCAAGAGGCGCGTACCCAGGGGGTGTGCCAGCCTCCTGACTGTCAAACTGCTGCGGGGCATCTAGCTGCTGTTGCTGGGCAGCCCACTGCCGCCACAGCTGCAGCTCAGCAGCCATGCTGTCATGCTGCTGCTGCACCTGCCGCAGCTCGGCTTGGCTGCTGCAAGCTTTGCCGTACCAGTGCTGCACCTCTGCAGTCAACTGGTCGTGCATGGAAGCTGCCTCATGCAACTGGTGTTGAGACAACTGCAGGTCCTGCTGTAGCTGACGGACCTGTTGCTGCAAGGGCTGGACAGACTGCTGGGTAGCCTCTAGCTGGTCCTGTAAGCGACACTGCTGCTGTTGAGACTGCTGTTGGGTCTGCTCCAGCTGCGACTGTACCTGGATGACCTGGGTTTGCAGCTGAATGACCTGGAACTGGAGCTGGATACACTGGTCCTGCTGCTCTTGAAGCTGCAAGCGCTCCCGCTGGTTGTACTGTAACTGCTGCTGTTGGGCCTGCTGCTCCGCGCATTGAAGCTGCTGCTGGGAACACTGTAGCTGCTGCTCCAGCTGTTCAGACCGACTGTTGGAGTGCTCAAGCTGCTGCTGCAGCTTGGTGACCTCCTGCTGGAGTTGCTGCTCCTGTCCAAGTGACTGCTGCTGAAGCCGGTCCTGCAACAGCTTGGACAGCTCATACCACTGGTGGGCCTCTGCGGACAGCTGATCCTGCTGTGACTCTGCCTGCTGCAGTAGCTGCTCCAGCTGCCGGGCCCGCTGCTCAGAAAGCTCCAGCTGCCGCTGCAGCTGACTGGCCTGTTCCTGTGCTGCAGCACGCTCTGCCTCAGCATGCTGCAACTGCCGTGACTGGCTGCCTTACGTGAGAAACTGCTCATCCACCTCCACGAAACGACCGAATCCGTAAGGCAGAATTCGGACCATGCTGCAGGAGGGTCTGGGAGTGACTAGCTGAAGGGGCTAGGAGTGAGAGACCGCTAGGGTGCTGCCTCTAGGACAGCATGCCCTCCGACTCCACCATAAAGACTGAAATGCTGCGACTAGAAAGGGAGAGGGATGCTGCCCACAATCGCGACGCGAGAGGTGAGCACCACTAGCGATCTTCAGATGTAAAATCTCAAGAGACACAGAAGATAACTGGAACCCAGGAGAGACACTCAATTAACTGAGTTTGAAACCTGAAACGACAACTGAGAGCTCGGGAGACCACGTCTATCGACCGAGACTGAACACAGACAACTGGCTGACAACTGGCTCTGGCTGACAACTGGCTCTGGCTGCTCTAACGGGCCAAAAGCTGGCGAGCCCGGGGTTACGACGGCTACATGTCTGTAAGCTAGATCCATGCACCACCAATGAATGTGGCGGGTGCACGGCCTAAATGGCTGGGCTGGCAACTGGCAGAGTAACTGCATCACACATGTCACACCTGTAATGCAAGCTGCTCTGACAGGTGTACACAAAAGCACGCATGCACCAATAAGAACGCTACACGTGGTCACAGCACACACAGCTACTGTGTACAAAGCAAACCACGGTGAGTGCCCTGCAAGGAATCCCCAGGTGCCTGGGAGGTGCACAAGCTAGGCATGCAGTGCCGCAAGTCAGCAACATTTACCACCCCATCACGCCCGCCATGCTTCCGGGGGGCTGCACCATTGCGACCGTGCCGTGCACCCCCCAATTGCCGGTGAGGCACCTGCCAGAGCACCCACCGTGATCACAGTAGGCGCGACCACTGCGGGTGCCCTGGCAGGTGATTACGCAGGTACCTGGGAGGTGTGCGAGCGAGGCTTGCAGTGCAACCACTAAGCAACACTGACGACACAAATAGTCACACCTTATTGTAAAGGAAGGCTGTTTCACTGCAGGCCTCGCTCGCCCACCTTCAAGGCACCTGCAAAGCCACCTGCCAGAGCACCCACTGTGATCGCAGTGGACGCAGCTATTGCGTGCATTGCGACCACAGTGGGTGCCCTGGCAGGGATTTACGCAGGTACCTGGGAGGTGTGCGAGTGAGGCTTGCAGTGGCAACCACTCAGCACCACTGACGACCGATTCACGCACACCATACTGTACAGGAAGGCTGCGTCTCTGCAGGCCTCGCTCGCTCGCCTCCTAGACACATGTGAAGCCACCTGCCAGAGCATCTACCATGGTCGCAATGGACGCAGCTTCTGTGTACACTGCAATCACGGCAGGGGCCCTGGCAGGCAATCCCCCAAGTAAGTGGGAGATGCGCGAGCGAGGCCTGGAGTGGACTGCACCCACCCAAGCCAGTCAGCAGCACTCACCGCCCCTCCTTTGAGCGCCACTTGTCGTCTTCCTCCGCCTGCTCCTCATCCTGCTGCTGCTGCTGCTCCACGGCCTGCTCTGGTTCCTTGAGCTCTTTGCCATCATGGTCGCGGTCAGGACGTGGTGCCATGTCAAAGATGTAGGCGCTGTCGCCATACGCTGTGTTGACACCCACGTCCTCCCGCCTGCAGCAACAGGTGGCAAGGCGGAGGGCAAGGAGGCATTTTCAACTGGGAGCACACAGCTAGCAGGATGCTGCTGTGAGCAACTACCACTCAGGGGCCTCAGCCACACCTGCCATTTGTGATGAGACCCTCTCTCACTCAGACGGCGGCCCCTGAAAGTACAGTTGGCATCTGTCGCTCCCACGCTGCGCAGACAATGCACATACAGCACACAAGACATGCACAGCAACCAGAAATGCCACCAATAACAGCTGACCGCCGCACTGCAGCGTGCACTTGCCCAGAAGCCACTGCTAGAAGCTCTGTCTCGTCGCAAGTACTTGCTGTCCACGACAGGCACAGCAAGAGAAAAGCACATACAGACGGCAGTGTGCGGCGCTCCGCATAAGCATCACGGCTCGCGCGCACACAAGCGCCCCACACCCACCTCTTGACCCGTCCCGCCATAAAGCAGACAAAGGACCCTGCGTAGACCGTGTCCCAGGAGCGCACCCCCCAGCCACACTCCTTGGTCTTGTATACCTCCAGCCTGTACTGCAGGGGACGGTTGACCTGCAGCAGTGCGGGAATAGCCAATGCGGCACCAAACCCAGGGACTCGGCAAAATGGGCAGCGGTGGCATATGACGCTGCTGTCTCGAAGTCGGTGCGCTGCCCCGAACAACACATCTCGTTTGTCGTGACTGGGGTACATGCAAGTGCAAGCACACCTGTTGAGCTGAGGCTCGTGGCTAGTGCCGGTAGGTATGTGTGTCTCAAAGCTGTACTGTGCTGTACATCCGCTCTCGTTCCCGAAACACCAAGCACTACAAGGCCTCAATCTAGTGGGACCCCCTCCAGCACGCACCTGGCGCTGCGGGCAGTCTTCCAACGTGCAGCCTGTCCAGGGACCGCACTCGATCATCACGCGCTGCAGGTTGGGCTGCTGCACTGCAATGCGCTGCGGGTGCACGCACGGCACAGAACAGCAGTAAGATACACGGCATGCAATACCGATGATATAGAAGGTTGCAGGTTCAGGCACTGGCTAGTAGCAACCACAAACTCGGCACATGTGATCAAGCCGCCTTCATGTTTGCCCTTCAAGTGCACGCGCAGATTCGCGCCTTATAGGGCTGCTGAGTACTGATGACAGCAACAACCACACTAACAGCATGCACTGTCCGTAGCAGCTCCGGCACAGCCACTCTCTTTCTGCTTCCATCAGCATGCCACTGGTACACATAGCACCTTTGCAGCTGCGCCTGTCCCGACAGCATGAAATACACACAGATTCCGTCCCTCACCTCCTTGCCTGACTTCTTCACCACCGTCGTCCATGGCAGCACACCGCCATTCAGCCGCTTCAGCAGCAAGTGCGGGCCGTTTTCGGTGTCAGCAGCCTCTTGCTGCGTCTGGATGACGTACTTCGCATTCCACAGCGGCGCGTTGTTGAACCTTGACGGCACGTACGGCCCGCAGCCGCTGTGGCCACCTGCTGCTGCTGCTGCCTCCATCCCTGCTGCTGCTGCCTCGGCTGCGGCGCTGCCGGCCACAAGCAGCTGCGGGGGCTCTGGAGGGGAGATGCCCTCGTCATAACTGAAGCCCTTGTTGTAGATGAAGGGCCGGGGGTCTGCTTGCCATGGCCTGCAGACAAGTACAGTATGTTGAAACACGACAGAACACACAGGAACACGCCATGTGTTGTTGGGGAGGTGCAAACAGCCCGCCAAACACGTGAAGAGGACGGCACCTGCTGCTAGGAGCAGATGGCCTGTACAAGCGACCTGGGAGCAAGCGACCTGGAGGGTATGGGAACAAAGCCAACCCAATAAATTGATCGACAGCAGGCCAGGTCTGCTCCTGCCTCGGGGGCCGGCAGCAAGTGCTGTGAGAATGTGCCCGGCCAACACGTAGCCGGTATGCAGGTGTGCCATGGGGTGATGAGAAGGCGTGCCGCATTTGCGCCCGCTGGTGGCAGCGCAACCACCACATGACTATAGTTGTACTGGCTTGATTGACGATGAATGAGGTAGACACTATTGGGTCCCTGTTCACTATAAGGGCTGACGAATAGAAAGCCCTGCACGGTTTTGGTTGTGACGAATGCACAGCGGGGCCCACCTGCCATCGCTCCTTGGCAGCAGCAGCGCCTCGTCCTGCACAGGGTCCAAGCCAGGGGGCAGCAGCTCGTCCACCTGCACAGCACCAGCCAAGCACAGCGCAAAAACTTGAATGGCACGTCGCATTTGTCTCTACACGCCAGATGGGGGCGCTCAGGCCGCGGGACAATTTGGCACACCCTGACTTCAGCCGTCACTGCCAGCCTGCCACAACCCGCTAGCCGAATTAGCCACAGCATCCTGGTGCATGCTTTTTTTGCCAATACCGAAACCGCCAGATCTGCTGGACTAGGCCGGCCCTGTTGAGGCACTGCAGGCCGTCGCCTGGCTTGACGGGGTGCTGATGGCTGTTCAAAGTAACTTTAATGTACCAGGGGACAAAAGCGGCAGCCTTGGTAGTGACATCCCGCCCCCCTGGTCACAACGCCCATGCCTGCCGCAGAAGCACCCAACCTATGAGATGCTGCCCCAGGACCCTCAGGTACCCAGCAACACATGTGCATACGCATTCCCCACCAGCAGCCCCTGAGACCACAAACTGGCCCCCAATCATGCACACACCTCGTTGGTCGCTGCCACCAGCATGCAGGCCTTGGAATCCTGGCACCCCTCGCGCTCGACACCCTTGGAGATGTCCTTGCAGGTGGCGTGCGGCACAAGCCTGATGCCCTCCTGCGTCTGGCAGGTGCGCACCGCCTTGTGATGCGTGATCTGCGCGCCAGGCAGGCAGAAGTACAGGCAAGCAGTGGCATGGAGTCAATCCTGATTCGTCAGGGAACCAGACGCAAGTTGCTGGTCAGGCAACTGGGAGATGCACACAAGCAGGCAGGAGCGCACGCAGGCAGGAACACAGAAGAGCTACAGAATGAGGGCCAGTTGCACAGGTGTACACAGGGAGGTGTGCGGTCACGGCAGGCCGTTGCGGGTGAACTTGTACCAAGCTGCATGCAGACTCTGCCAGCTCCAGCACATTGCACTTGCAGCCTGCTCACCCCCTCCCACCCACCACCATCACCACACCAGCAAGTGACCTCAGCCACACAATTGCTGCCTGCCACCAAACAGCGCGATTGCTAGAGCAGGTCAACCTGAGTGACGGTCCTATGCTACGACATGGATGCAATGTCGTCTAACTTACCACCTCGCTCTCCGGCTTGGGCTGCCCAGGCATACGCCGCATGGCGTAGACAAATGTGACGAAGGTCTCGCCGCCCTTCCCCTTCACCATCTGGCGGCAGCAGGACGTCTGTGCATGAGGTGTGAGACCGGCAGCAGCAGCAGCAGTTGTTGCAGCAGCAGCAGCAGCAGCAGAAGGGGTCGCTGTTCAAACTGCAACTGGAGAAAGCAGGCAGCACAGCGCTTGTTTTTTGTTTACGGGGGGGGGACTCCTGGGCACAGCGCTGCATAGGTGAGTGCACCAGCAGGTGCTGAGCCCTTGAGAAAGCACAGCGCAGCAGCACTGTGTTGCTGCCACAACAGCGAGGATGTCTGGGTGGGCGGCCACCACTCCACCGCCTGCTTTGTTTGTTGCTAGCAAAGCACACAACTCCCTGTTATGTGCAGTTCCTTTCACTCTTGCCAGAAGGCCTTAAACTGGCACTGCCCATGCGGCACCACCGAGCTGATGGGGCAGGCCGCCCTGCAGGAAACTTTCAAAATGTTACGTCTATTTCGGACTCGACCCGGCAACAACTGAGTCGTCCACTTACCACATAGTACAATCCGTCGTAGATGATGCTCGACTTCGTGTCGCTGCTGGCGTCGTCGTTGCGCCTGAAGTAGCGCACGGGCAGCCCCAGCGCCCAGTTGACAAGCATGTGCTTGTTTTGCTGTTTGAGCTCCTGGTCTTTGATTTGCTCCTTGCCGCCGTTGAGGTCGCAGCCTCCTTGCCCTGCATGCGTGTTGCAGCGGGGGCAGGATGATGTCTTCACACTACACATACGATGTCAGTAGTGTTACTCACTAATGTAACCTAGGCCTGATGTCCAACAGGCATGTTGGACATCAGGCCGCCATCTTGGTAGCAACATGTTTTTTTTGGTAGCAACATGTTTGGCAGGTATTGCCCGACTGTGACACAGCACTGTGATCGATCAGCGGCGGCAGTGTGCCTTGAAGCCACAGCTGGGGATGCCCCGCCAGTCTCTTGCCCCCTTGGCCGTGCATGCTGTTGCAGCAGCACGGCCATCCATGGCTAAAACCCCCCTCTCAAACCTCCAGCACTGCCACAAGCTTGAGAGGTCTGCTGGCCCCTGCAAGGTGCCGGGTGCACCAACTAAGCCGCAAGCAGGGATGCGGCTGGGCATGTTGGCCTGCAAAGGCCGGTGCTCGTGAGCGCACCGATATAGATGGTGAGGAATTTCTAGTCAATGCGTCAGTGTGCCCCCAAACGCACCGGTGTAGATGGTGAACTCAGTCCCGTCTGCGTTGGCGCTGTACGTCCCACTGGCCACAACTGAGGTCACCGCCTGCAGGTCGCCGTGGATGGTCCCGTCAATCTCTGCAGTGCAAGACATTACGCAGGTGGCTTGCAGGTGTTGGCATGGTCAAGAGTACATCACTAACCCTGCCAAGTGGCTTCCAGCAGCATGGTCTGTGAGTGCACAGAGCATATTTGACCATCCACCACTAGGACATGCTTCAAGCTGCAGCATGCCATATGATCTGTCAGGACCCCAACAACTCCCACCCACAACACAAGCCACTATCACGGACAGTTGGCTGTTGTCGTTGCACACAGCACCCACTTGCTGTTCTTAAACACGTGCCCTAACAAATCAATACATATGTGTTGTAGATGCACCCACATTACTGGGATGTCGTCAAGTTGGCTGGGGCAGTTGAACCCTGCTTACCGACATCGACTCCAAGCCTTGCAGCGACCATGCCTGCCATGGGTGTCTTATGGAAGCCCAGCACAGACGCCAGGGCACGCAGGCTCACCCTGAGAGGCAGGAAACACAAGCAATGCAGGCATTGCAACAGGCAGGTAGCGAGAGCTGTAGCAAGCATTGCCAATCTGTGCCTGTGCTGACCCTCCTTCCACAACAAGCACATATAAGGGCGCTTAGCGCACAGGAGCCGTGCCTTTGTGCTGGGGGGCAGGGGGCGCTCAAACAACCCAACTTCAGTGATGAAAAACATGTACAATTATACAACCAGCCTGCGCAGAAGCAGTCAGCACTGGCAGGCGCACCGTTGGTTGACCTTCAGCCCCGGCACGTGCCCACAGCTGCCGCGGTCGTTGACCTTGCGGCCTGCCTTCATCATTGCGCTCTCAGCCACCCTGTCAGGCCGCTTGCTTGGGTTTGTCTTGGGTTTATCCAGGCCCTGGGCCTTAGCCTCCTGTAGCAGCCGCTCAACACGCTCGTCCTCGCTTAGACGCCCCTGCAGCACATCAGCATTGAGAAGCGAGACATACAGCAAGTTGGGGAGCAGCGCGGCGTCGTTGGAAGCGTTGGAAGCGGACCGATCCAGGCCCTTGGCCCTTAGCCTGCTGTAGCAGCCGCTCAGCACGCTCGTCCTCGCTCAGACGCCCCTGCAGCACATCAGCATCGAGGAAGCGAAATACACAGCCAGTGAGGAAGCGGCGACGAACCAACATCCTATTAGCTATGTGATATTGAGTGTGCAGTACCCTAGCCAATGCGCATGTGGGCGACTTCAGCGCACAAATCTTGCACGGGGAAGTACCCAATGTGCGTTAGCACACAGTGCAGTGCAGGGAAGAGGACAGCTAAGCAACGTACAGCAGCACAGCAGCTGCACTGGCACGAATCACGACATGGCGCCACATGCGGTGCACCAGCCGGCCACATGCACACCCACGTGCGCATGTCGCCTCACACACTTTCAAGCCAATGTGCATGAGCACAACGAGCAGTTGATGTCACATAGTGTTTGTCACAGCTGGCAGCGTGATCCTTGTGAGCAAGAACCACCCAGCTGTTGCACTGGACCTGTTGGGCCTGCGTAACAGGTCCAGTGCAACAGCTGGGTGGTTGCTGCTCACAAGGACCACGCTGTCAGCTGTGCCTGTGCTGGGTAACTACTTACAAGCATGGCATGACTGTCCATAAGTTCGACTCAAACAAAAAAATGGTACCCACTGCCGATGCTGGGTGCCACACTCACGTTGCGGAACTGGGCGTAGTAGTCCCGGCTCGTCTGCTTGACACCCCGCGCCAGCTTGCCCTGCGGGTCCGCAAACTCCACAAGAGGCACATACAGCACAGGATGCTGGAACTCGGCAAGCTCCGGCGCCCCATCACCTGCTGCTGCTGCTGCCGCTGCTGCTGCAGCTGTGCCTTTCTTCTTGGTGGCCTCCGCAGCCTGCTCTGCACCTGCTGCTGCTGCTGCTGCCGCTGCCGCTGCGGCCTTCTTCTTGGTGGCCTTCACAGCCTGGTCCCCGCCTGCTGCTGCTCCTGCTGCTGCTGCGGCGGCGGCGGTGGCTGCAGCTGCACCCTTCCTCTTGGCACCCTTTGCTGGCTGTGCCTCCCCAGCTGCTGCTGCTGCTGCTGCGGCGGCGGCAGCGGCGGCCTTCTTGCCACCCTGAGGCTTGGCTGCATTGGCTCCTGCTGAGGCCTCTGTATTGGCTGTTGAAGCTGCTGCGGCCTGCTTGCTGCTCCCAGAAGCGCCAGCAGAAGCTTGAGCAGAGCTCTTGCTGGCCCTCCTGCCAATTGGTGCAACCGTCTTGGCCATGGCAGCTGTAGCGGCTGCAATGCCGTCCTTGGCTTTGCCCTGTGACGGCAGCAGCACAGACAGGAAAAAAGTTGAGCACCCTCATGGCTGAGTACAGTGAACTCGCGAGTTGCTCGCAGTGGCTTTTCGGTGTAGGCACACAAAGCACAGCTGCTTCACACAAAAGCTGTTCTGTGCGACCTGCAACTGACATGCGCTTGCAGGGGGGCACCAGGTGCAGATGCCGCAATGCGCACGGTTCGCACGCGTCCTACACCCGCAGACAGTCAACATTATATATCAACCATTACCTCCATCAGCAGCGCCATCACATGGGGTGGCAGGACGTGGCGGTGGAAGGCCTCCTTGCCGGGCACATGTCTTGTCTCATTCTCACGCAGCAGCTTCTCTGCATCCTCCGCACTGTGCGCCACCTGCACAGCAACACCGCAGGACAGCAACCAGTCAGTCGGTATCGGTTTGGGTCTACCCAGTTGCTCAAGTGTGGAGGGTACTACCCAGCGTGAAGTATCTGCTTGTGACAACGTCCCACCAAGTACGGTGAGAAGACCTGCGAATGAGTAGGGAGTGCGTGATCAAATTCAGCAAATCAGCTGATGACCACCTGCAGGAGAGCAGTGCAGGACAGCCATCGGTACAGTGCATGAGCTTGCGTTCACGGTTGTTGAGATGGAGAGGGGTTTAGGCAGCCAGACGGCACATCTTGACCACCTGCAGGATAGCACGCAGGACAGGCTCACATCAGGGCAGTGCATGGGCTTGCGCACACTGCTCTTGAGGTGATCGGGGGTTGCCCTACACACCAACCCAGCGCATCAGCTGTTGACCACTTGCAAGGCAGCAGCGCAGGAAACCATTACTCCAATGGCACACATGTGTGCGCGCATGCACATGGTGCATGTGTCCGCACAGAGTGTACACTCCTCACAGAGGTTCCTCACAACAAAATGTGGGTGGCATGTGAACTGGCCTGCACGCAGCAGCAGTCCAGTGTCCATGACCTTCCTACATGCCATCTTGACAAGTCCTATAATGACCCTGTGTTGAGACACAGTGCACATAGACCCACAACATCTACCACGGCAGTTGACGCTGTGGGTTTCAGCATGTGTGCGTGACATGCATGTCCAGTGTGGATTACACGACACTAATATGTACATACTACTATGCACCGATGTGCGAGCTTTACAGGAGCACAGGCGTCGCATGCACCTGGACCGACCAGCCTGCATGCTTGCAGGAAGTTCGCAGCCCAACCCCCAACACCCCACCCTGGTTGTTCCCACACACCGGCAAGTCCTCCGGCGTTGCCAAGAAGGCAGGCTTCTGCTGCTTGGTCTTATCCGGGGCTGAGTCCTCTGCCTTATCCTCGATCAGCACAGGTGGCAGAGCCCCCAGGGCCCGCAGCCTGATTGCTGCCATATCCGCCAGGTAGGCGTCCTGCTGGGCCCGCCACGCCTCCTCACACACCACTGCAGGGTGGTAGGAAGGCAGCGCAGGCAGCTTGCGTGGCTTGAGTGTGCGCGGCTTCTTCTCCTTGGTCTCCTGATCCGTTGGACCGCTGGTGTCTGCCACTGCGCCTGCTGCAGCAGGCTTCTGCTGCTGCTTGCTGCCGGCAGATGCTTGTGCTGACTTGCTGCCTGCGGTCTGGTCTGCCTTGCCGGCTGTGGGCTTCTTGGCCTTGTTTGCTGCACTGGCATCCGCACCAGCTGCTGCAGCAGTTGCGCTGGGCTTAGCCTTGCCGCCCTTTCCTGCAGCTGCAGGAGGTGCTGCGGCAGCTGCACTGGCCGCAGCAGGCTTACTCCTGGCCTTGGTAGGCTTGGAAGCGCCATCCACTGCTGCACCCTGCGCGGGGGCCTTGGCTGAGCTGGGTCTGTCTGCAGCGGCAGCAGCTGCACTCAGCTTCCGCTTCTTGCTTGCAGGACTGGCAGCGGACCCGGCCGCTGCCTGCGCAGCAGCTGATGCAGCGGTTGCGGGTTTGCTGGGGGCCTTGCTGGGCTTCGCTGCCTGCTGTGCTGGGGCCTGCTGTGGCTTGGCTGCTGCTGCAGCAGCTGCTGCGCTGACGTCTGAGTGTTTGCCGCTCCTGGCCAACTTGGCAGGGCGGCCTGCAGGAGGGTCTGCAAGAAGGACAGACAAAGAGAGGAGTGGAAGGGCGATGCATGTGCAATTTCACCAGGAGTGTGCCCTTCGGGAAGCTGGAGGGAAAGATAGAGGGGGCAGCATGTCATGAATATTGCAGTAGTAGCCGACAAACAGCTGAGGGCTATGTCCCTGAAAGCTGCAGGTAGGACCTTGTCATACGGCCATGTGAGTGTTGATCTCGCCCCAGCCTGTGCTGGCATGTGCCACCATGCCTTCAATGGGTTGCACTGGCTACTGCAGTTGGGGAAACATGTGACAGCGATGCACACCCAACTGTACTGCCAGGATGCTGTGCCCCAGCGCAGGAGCACAGGAGAGGCCACTTACCATCGATCAAGTGTGGGGAGAGTGAGGGGTCCATCAACTCGTTCCAAGTCAGCTCCTCACAGTCGCCATCCTCGTACACCACCTGGTAACTGTGGGTGCACATGGACACATACATCAGTCAAGCACTCATCACAGTTCTTGGCCAAGGGGATGGGGAGTGTGTCTGTTGGAATTCCAAAACGTGACTACAGCAGTTGCACCCACTGGCACTCACTATCTGTACTTGGCGTCATACCCCTGGATGATGCCATTGTAGTATTTGCCCTTGTTTTTGCCTTCGGATTTGAACCATTTGCGGACGGCAACAGTGCCGATGGCTTGCTGTTTGAGGGGAAGGTCCCTGCTCAGCTGTCCTGGGGTGGACATCTTGGTGTAGCCTACTCGCTGGCCGTCTGGAGCAACACCTGTCACAGTCAGCTACCGACAGCGTCTGCAGAGCCACCCAAGCTATGCTGTGCGGGTGCAGCTGCTGTGATCAACAGAAGCAACTGCACTGGGCTGATTACACAGAGGACTGGCAGACATTCCCTTAAAACATGCAAGCGCATTGAATGCAGCACGTGGACAATCAGTGGAAGTCGCGCGCGTGCACAGTGTGGGTTGGGTTTGAGATCTTTGAATTCAAACAGACTGCTCAGCGGCGCTGTGGCTGAGGATGAACTATTCCAGCTGAGATGTGACCGGATCCCTTTGCTGAACCTGTACGTTGCCCAAAGTGTCGCTACAGGCTCCTGTCAAGGGCCTGTTTTTGCAGATCCACTGGTAAAGTTGCATGGTCTGCAGGAAGGGATTGTCGAGGTCAAGAACACAGAAGCTACTGTGTTTGCGTTATGCTGATGTTTGTTTTGAATCATTTACACATTGACTGCACAGATTGTACAACATGTTACAAAATACCGACTCGCAGATTGTGACACTCAGTGACTGCCCTGTTCAACAAGGCCTGACAACCTTGCCGCACAACATGACGGGCTTGCTGCTTTGCAACACAGCACCTACACCCATATGACCAACCAACACTAGCCAGTGCCTTCTTGACACATCGCCCGGCAAACAGCAGGATGTCCTGCAGAATGTCCTGTCAGTACATGACTCAAAACCCACATATGTCCCAAGCCAGCCATGCCCTGTCCCCCAACATCCTGCCTTCCAATGGCAGCATGCCCGCAAAGGAGCTTATGCAGCTATGAACTGCAGGGTTCACAAAAAAAAAGTCGCTCCACAGACCGCGATTGAAACGCAACAACCAGCCCATCAACCTCCTGGTTGGCAGCTGCGAGCAACAGCCCATACCCCATACTCACACTGGCACACAGGTGGTGTGACCAGCCTGCAGAACAAGCTGCAGCCTGTCGTAGGCAACAAAAAACCCTACAAACATGACCAGGATTGCCCGCGCTGCCAAAGGCAACCAACAGGGCAGTCTACAGGGCTGCGTGTCTGGCCTGCAACCATGATGCTCAGTGCTCAAGGTCCAACAACAAGGCGACCACACCCAGACAAACGCGCAGCTGCTCCGCTTCTTGGCGCCACACCTGCTTTGCAAAGGGGCAGAGCCAGTCCCACTGTATGCGATCAGTCACCAACACTCTGGAGCAAAGGGCACCGGGGGCAATGAGAATGACAAGCCATGTAACCATCCATGCACAGCACACGCCGGCAACACCCAGCTGTCATGTGACATGGTGTACGCCCAACACCCAGGCCAATGTACAGCATGTAACACAGTCAGATAAGAGGACAGGTCCTCAAACCACACAGCAAACATTGTTGGGACACTGACTGCCAGCACGCGCCAGCACCTGTGCCTTGCTGAGCAGAGGCGAGGTTTGGGCACCTGCCTGCCACCACACAGCTGTTGCAGGCCTTGTTGGGACGCCAAGGCAGTACTAAGGAACACAAGTGCATGGGCCGTTGCCCAATGGCCGCATCGATTGGGAAAAAACACGATACAAGCATCTACAAGCAAAGGTCAAGGCCATTGCGCGCCGCTTGCCCGGCCTTCCCCCTGTCTGATGCTGTGGTACTGGACGACCCTGAATGTGTGCGATCAGTGTTTCAACATGGAGAGCAGTCTGCGTTGGCATACACTCTGTACAAGATGAAAGTGCGCCGGGCGCGCCTTCTTGGGCTGACTTTGGGCATCTGACCTGACAAGGGGTATTTCTTGGTGCTGCTGCATGCTGGATCCTAGCTGTTTGCTTCCCACTTCTGTACAAGGTTGTCGTGTTGCCTCAGGATGTCAATGAAGTCTCCTTTGCTGTCTTGCTTTGAATCAGGCTACTATCTGGTGTAGGTGGTGCAAACCACTGACGGGGATCGGGGTTTTTCCCCACCTTAGTGTTTCAACCGGTTCAACCCTGGCAGGCAATGCCATTGATGTGTGGCGAATGTGTCTGCGTGTAACATTTTCTTCCCCATTAAGTGACTGTGGCTCACCCAATGCCCCAGCACCAAATAGTAGACGTAGACGTTTCGTGGTTGCTCAGCTGTGGCATAGCCAGCAGCTGTCATGGCAACCTATGTCGTGACAAATCCCCCACAGCACCAAGCTGCGAATGCTGTGGACAGCCAAGGGATAGTCAGCAGCATGGCAGAAGGTATGAGACACTGTCCTATCCACGCCTGATGTTGCTGCCGCTGCTCAACAGCCAACACAGCACCTGCACCACATGTGACAGGCCAACACTACACCGCGGCTGCGTGACACATCGCCCATCCATCACTGGATCGGCAGGGGCCAGATGTGTGGCGCGTGGCTGCAACAAGTGACTCCACCCAACCACTTGCTGCCGACAGCCATGTGCTTGTTCCCCAACCACTATGCCTCCACTATACTACATGAGACACCTGTGGCAGCAACGCCCGCAGAACAACTCGCGCAGCCATGCACGGCCGTTGGCAATATTCAGTCGCTTCACAGACCAACACTTACACAAAGGTGACCACAAGCCCCAAAACCTCCTGCTTGACAGCTGCACCTGGCAGCATAAACCCACACCCTTACTGGGCGCTGCAGTGTGCTTGCCTGCCAGCAAACCCAAGCCGCGGCATGCTGCAGCCCGCAAAGCAAGTTGCATGCAGCCTATCTGAGTCCCACAGCGCCAACACCCATCAGCAACCATAACCAAAGTGCCCCTGCTGCCGCAGGCGTCCAGGAAGGCAGCCATGTCAGGTGTCAATCCCACCATAGACTGGGGCCCACATAGCCTGGAGCCAGAGTCCAGAAAGGAGCTAGGGGCAATGTACAGTGTCTCAGCACACACACCACAAGAGGCCTGTCTAGGGAAGACCACCGCCGACTTGCAGAGTCCTTACAAAACTACGTGGAACACCAGCCAAAAGACACCCCTTTCAGAGCACATGCAGCTGCCACACAGGTGGTGTCCCATACCAACAACCCAGCCAACCCCAACAATTGGCCAGGGCTGCTTGTCCAGCCTGCCGCCCAAGTGCTCCAATGCTACCAGGCCCAACCACAAGGGGACAGCACCCAGAAGCAAGCTGGTCAGCTCCTCAGCTTCACACCGCAAAGCAAGACCCACTGTATGCAAGTAATCACCGGCACTTTGCGGCGAAAGCCCACCGGGTAGGGTGGGTGGGCAAGCCACAGCCATCCATAGAGGCAAGTGATTGTGCAGGGAACTGCATGCACAGCACTGGCAGCAACTTCCCAGCACCAAAAGGCTGGCGTGCGACACATGTATGCAGACCCTCAAACGATGCACAACATGCACACCGCCAGACACCATGACATGCCTTCAAACCACACAGCAGCGAGGGCCACTGCCAGCACGTGCCAGCACCTATGCATGGCTGAACCCCAATCACTGGGCCGACAAACACACGCTGAAGGCCTGTTGGGACGCTGCGTAGTAGTAGTTGAATTCAGCGAAGTGCATGGGCGACTGCGCGATGGGCACGTCAAGGGAAACAAGTGCATGATCCCCTACAAGCAATGGACGAGGTCGTTGAGCAACTCCTCTCACCCACCCATGGCTTGACACAAAATAGTAGACATATACACACTGCAGTTGCTCAGCTGTGGCATGGCCAGCAGCTGTCATGGCAACCTATGGTCCTGATGGACCTGATACAGCGCCCCGACGTCATTTCTGTAGACAGCGAAACGGTCAGTCAGCAAGGTGGCAGTAACGGGCTGCCGCACAAGGCTTTCAGCACTCACTGATCCAACGGAGTGCCTGCACCGCCCTTTACAGGGGCACTGCATCGCTCAGCCACCACCACACACACCGTGCCCTGCAACCGACGTGCTGCCTCAGGCACAATGGATCCACACCATGCCCTGCAACTAACCGATGTGCTAACACACACCCCGCCTGAAACTGATCAATTCCCTCAGGCACGATGGATCCACACACCATGCCCTGCAACAAACGAGTTGCTTGCACCACCACACCCAAAAGCGCCACAAGGCTGACACCAACGACCCCGTCATGCCCAGCAAGCGACACAACAACGACACACCCAAGGGCTAAGCCTGACATTCATCAAACATCAGACCCAGCTAATACCGTGCCAGGCATGCGCAGCACGATGTTAGGCGCCCAAACAGCCATCACTGAAGACCAAGGGCAGGCGCCGCAGCGGGAGCCGCCATCGCCCAAAGCGCACAGGCCTGCCAGTGAGCAGGGAGCTTGGCAGCCCAAGCATGCAACCTACACCACTTGAGTATTACCCCATGTCAGGCAATGCAGGCCATCACACAAGCCAACCACCGGACATGCATGTACAGCGTCAGGGCACACAGTGCTGCTCCTCCCCCACCTTGTTTTCTGGGAGTGGCAGCACTGCTGCTCAGCTGCAGGCATGTCAATACTGTGACCCTGGCTGATGCTCTTCTGAGAGAAGATGCAACAAGCAACGCCCTGCTCCCAGCCAACAAGCACAAGCCACACAAAGCTTGCTGGAGCAAGCGAAGTGCAACTGGCAAACGTCCACTACGCCCTGTGCCACACACCGTCACAAACCAAAAACAAAGCATGCCACCAAACACAAAGCAAGCCATAGATAGCCCTCACACCGCCGCACGCGCACGCTCCCAGGCTGTGTTCTTCAGCCAACAATACACACAATGACACACACACACACACACACACACGCGCGCATAAAGGACGCACAGTTCAACGGACCGCACACCGAACATGACAGCCACAGCGGCAAGGACACACCCACAAAGGCGGCACACACGTGCACATAGAGCACAATCTCCAAACAAGACAGCCTGCACCACCCACTTCAATCAGCTGCCTACATGCAGGGGCAAGTAAAACCCTTCTGCATGCATGGCCGTCAGCAGGGGTACACCACACAAAGTCACACATGCATGGAACCATCATGTGTCACGTGGAAGGGGGGTGGTGGTCGGCTAGTGGCAGTTGGAGGACGGGTGGCAGTTGGGGACAGAATGTCACAAGCTGATGTGGCCACAGCCCCAACTGGTGAGTCAACCCATGGGTTGCCATCAAGGAAGCTATAGTGCAGGGTGCTCACTACAGCCAGTCACGACAGCAAGCAGCAGGGTCAACTGCCTGCTTCAAAATATGGTACAAGACATAAAACTGAATGCCGATATGTCGACACAAGCATGACGCCGCCGTCACACACACCACCCAAGTACACCCAGCAGGCACAACCAACTCACTGCACGTGTACAGTCACTGTGCTCCCAGAGTCAAGCACTGTGCCACTGAGAGGCTAAGGTTGCACCCCCAAGCTCCTGCACAACCATGGTGGACTGACAGGTCACACGCGGCAGCCAGCACACCTAGTACGCAGCCTCGCAAGCAGCAGGGCTCACAGCACCAATCGGTTGCTGGTCAGGGCCACTGCAGGCTCAGGGACGAGGGATACTGCTGCTGCCGCGGCGGCAGCCACAGCCCCAACTGGCTCAACAGGCTGACCCACAGGCACGAGGTGCCTCACACCACCCCTGCAGAAGGGGCACACCATCACGCACCTGCTGTTCAGCTCAAGAAGGCTCTTGCAGCAGCTCAGGCACAGCTCATGGCTGCAGGGCGCGAGGCTGACTTGTGTGGCTGCATCAAAGCACACGTCACAGAGCCGATCCCCCGCACTTCCCATGCTGAAGACGCTGCTAGCAGCAGGGCTGCCAGGCTCGTCACCAACCGCCTCGTTGACCTCAGGCACGCGTGCTGGCGCTGCCGTTGGCGCTGCTGCTGGCAACTCAGCCTCTCCACCTTCCCCGTCTCTCAGCTGCTCGCCGGGCGCTGCAAGGTCTGCTGCCACCTCCACGCTGCTGCCTGCATCGCCTGTGCTGCCACTGAGCGCCGGCTCCTGCTCCTGCTGCATCAGCACACCCAGGTCCTTGGCCAGAGTAGCCCTCAGCACAGCACCAGCGATAGCTGCCAGCGTGGGAGGCCCCAGCAGGGTGAGGTCATCATCACCAAAGAGAGATGCGATGGGGTTGCTGGGCAGCAGCATGCGCGCGACGCTCTCACGCCCGCGGCGCGCGGCGAGCTGGCAGGGCAGGAAGTTGTCGCCGTCCATCAGCAGCCGAGGGTCGGGCAGGTGCCGGTGGTACCAGCGCTCGACCTGCAGACGTGCCACCCACAAAAGATGTAAGGGTTGAATGCAGTGTGAGGCAGCGTTTGCAGGGTGCGAGCAGTGTTTGCTGGGGAGGGGTGGTAGCGGCCTACTATGCCAAACAACTGACGTGCCATTGTCATCCAACTACCACAGCTGCACAAACTGGCAACAGACAACCTCAAAGACACCAAAACAGCTGAAAGCAGTCGGCAGGTAACACATCCATCTAGCAGTGCAGCCAAAAACTGTTGAAATGCTGCAGTGCAGCCAAAAACTGTTGAAATGCTGCAGAGCAGGAACAGGACTCACATAGGCGCGCAGCAGCTGCTTTGCCATTGCCTCGTTGCCCTGCCGTGCTGCAAGGTGCAGCGCTGTGGTACCCCTGGGGCAGTTGATGATGTCCAGGCAGTCAAACAAAGAGGATAGCAGGGGGTTGGCGTCCATGCTCAGCAGCATTGCCAGCGACTCCTGGCTGTGGCTCTGCACTGCAAAGTGGATTGCTGTGAAGCCTGTCTGAGTGCGCACGTCCACATAGCTGCAGGAAAAATACGAAAGGCAGGCAGGCAGGCAGGCAGGCAGGCAGGCAGGCAGGCAGGCAGGGCGCACACGCAGGCGCAAAATCAGTGGGTTTGGTCTCTACCAGCCCTAATATGCAGCAGCGGGCATGATCACACAACACTAAGCTGTGTGAATACTCCAAAACTGGGTGAACAGCCGGTTTGTATCACACCGTGGTGTGCATGCCGCATCACGGCTGCGTCACAACCTTGGCTGGCACCTTGCTTGCACATTAGGGGCGCACGCAATGCTTGACAACCTACCTCGTGTTAGGCCTGTTGGGGAAGTGCACTGGCCCGCTCCTACCAGCAGCCTCCACAAGCAACTGCATGACTTCTGGGTTGTTGTTGCGGGCTGCATAGTGCAGAGCTGTGCGCCCACCCAGCTTGTCAACTGCCCATGGGTCGGCACCCTGCACAACATGGGCGGACAGCAGACGGGGAGGGATACTTGCTTCCGCCACACTACTTCCGCCACACAAGAACGAGCGGTACACAAACATCCTGGTTTGGTGCTTTTTACATGTGCAGTTGCTTGTGGTGTGTCGCTCTTGCCGACCAACCGCTGCCTACGGCACTAAATGCACTTGAAATCACCATTGTCATCATCATCCCCTTCAGCTGCAATCATTGGGGATGTGGGAGTGATCAGAACCCATCATGCGGACATGTGCTGCACCTGCACGAGCCCAGATGCAGTAGCTGGCCCTCAGCACACAACCCACCTGCTCCAGCAAAAGCTTCACGCTGGCCTTGCATCCACCATCAACTGCCAGCATAAGGGGCGTGACACCCCTGTCGCTGGGAGCATTCACCAGCTGCATCACCAAGTTGCCACGTGCAGGGCGCGCCTGCTCTGCCGCCTGAGGTGCCGGCGCTTGGCCCACAAGGCGCGCGTGCGCCTTGGCCCCACTCGCAGCTGCTTCCTGCCACTGCAGCTGCTCCACCTCATGTGCCTTGGCCACTAGCTGCTGCAGCACCTCAACGTGGTCCCCTCGTGCAGCATAGTGGCAGGGGCCCAGGTGCCGGAAAGTGCAGTAGCGCAGCAGCCCTGGGTTGGTGCTGACAAGCTCTGTGACAGCATCAGCATCACCGGCCTTGCTGGCCTTGATGAGCTGGGTGCCCATGCCATTGAGGTGCGAAGCTGTCTGTCCCATGCTGCTGACAGTGTGCTGTCCTCAAGACAGAGGACGATCCGCTTGTCCAGCAACCTGCAGCCATTCATGTCAGCACACGATCCACACTAAGAGACCAAAGCGGCAAAGGCGTGGGCTGCTTTCAAGTGACGCAACCACTCTCGGCCCATCTCGACCCATCAACGAACCTCCCAGGGACAGGAGACTCTCACAGCGGCAGCAAGGGTCGGCAATCAACAGCACCTGCCACCCATGCGGTCCTAACGCACCTGAAGCGCACGTCTCGACGCTCTCCTGTAAGAGCGAGCCTACTGCTGGATGGAACTCACGTCTGAACTGAACCAAAGGGCCTGGAACCATGCGGTTGGCGACCCACAATCGATACTCAGATGGATGAAAAGCTGTGATCAGGATCCAGGGGAAAATGGTGACACCCTCAGCCTACTCGACACCGAGGCAAAATCTTGTTGATGAGTTGTGATAGCGTGTCTCCTTCCCACGTAAGAGCTCAACGAATCAACACGTGACAGCTTCACAGAAGCGACAACTACGTTCATTCACCGGCTGGGTTTTGCGGTTTAGTTGGTTGTTTGCTTGCACTTTGCGAGGGAGAGCCACTCTGATGGCTTTGTTTCACAGTCTGCTTGCCGATCAAAGGCGTTATGGTCGAAAGGCCCGTTGCCGTTGGTGTGATGATTGGCATGACTCACAACGGTGACCAGTGTGAGGACTGACAATTGGACCAGCCAAAGTGGACCTGCAGTGCAGCAAAGCTCCAAGCAGGGGTAGTAAGGGCCCTTACTACCCCTGGCTCCAAGATGGGGGCAGCCAAGGCATTTGGCTCAGCCCTTAGCGTCTCTTATAGCAGCGTCATGTGCCATACCTGGCAGGCCTGCCAGGCCGGGTGCAGGTTCTGCCAGGCTGGACTCCTGACAGTGAACTTGGTGCCACTCAGCAATTGTAAACTCTCGACAAGGTGATGCATTGTGCATACGTGTACAGGGAGGGACACATACGGTATATGTGGATGCCTGCTGGTGAGCACTATAATCCTCTAGTGACCCCTACCCAGGGTCACTAGATAGTGATTCTACTCACCCGGCCCCGGGTGCCACCGGTGTTAGCGCCCCGCACGTGACATGATGCTGCAGAACTACCCCAACAGGCATATACATGTGGGCACAGCCAGGCCAGAAGCGGTGTATCTGGGTGAGTACAATGTTGCCGTATCTGCCCCTACCTGCCCGGCCAAAGGGCAAAGGCATTGTGCAGTGCCCCATCTACACGCTGACACACAGACTCATGCTTTGACTTTTGAATGAAAATTTGACAGGCAGCTTGCTCTGGCAGCGCCAGAACCCACCACCTTGTACGCCAGTGCTTGCAGCTTCCTGCGCGTCACCAACGAGGTGCACAGGTGAAAATGTCGGCAGTCAGCTGCTGAACCCTACACAAACCACAGCGCAGGTGGTGTAATGGCCAGCAGGTACGCATCGGAAGTGGCCCCATGACGCACGGGCTGCAGCCCCACACACAGCATCACAAGACCACCGTGGTGTATGCTCCTCTGCTGATGACAGCCCACCTTCGGGTAAAAACTGTTACTGTTACTGTTACTGTTACATGGTTCAGGCTGAGCCTGAACACCCCGTAGGGAGCCAACGAGGCTCATGGGGTCAAAATCCAAGCCTGGGCTGCAGCACATCATGCCTTCTGAGGGGCAACCTTGAAGCACTGTGAGCGCCGCACAGCCGCCACTGACACATACGGCCCAGGCTGACCTGTTGGCCGTGCAGTTGGACAGTCATGGCAAAGTGCGGACCCTCGATGCAGTGCTGACCGCCACGCAGTGATCCCTCTGCCAGAGACATTCGGGTTGTGCTCGGCAGGAACCACAGCAAATTGCCAATTTAGTATGCTGCATGCGTAGTACGGCTGCACGATTGTAGTCATGCATTTGGAGGCACTGCCAGTCACTCCTTTTGAATTTTACTGCCAGTAGAACACCTGTCAGTACGTTGAATGCACTAAGCAAAGATCAAAACGCTTGTCATACTGTGAGTGCAGCCGCACATTAGAAGGTACCCCCATCATGAATCATTCTGAGCAGCATGCTAGCACTGCTGACATGACTGCTGACTGACTGCTAGACCTGGCAGGCCTCACCCTATCAGGAGCATTGTGCTCTTTAGAGACAGACGACTCGCAGCAGCCTGGAACGTGCTGGGACATTCAGTTTTACATGTGAACATTGCATTGCACAACGGCTGCATAACGCACATCCGCTAGTGTGGTTCAACCACACCAAGATCGGATCTTGGCTCAAGGTGCCGGGCACCTGCAAGGCTTGCACCAAGCCCTATAGGCCTACACAGGTGGGGTGGGGGACAAAGAGTCCAGGCTCAGTAGTGCATGCATTGTCATCAATCACGGCCTTGGACATCCCTTAATGCTGTTTTGAAAATCTGAAACACTGCTATCTTGCTTCCACCACGGAAAGCGGCCCTCTGCCATGGGCATCCAATGTTGTGACGCAGTACCTACAATTGCGTCATAACGTGGGAGGAACACCGATACAAAAGTGCGCGCACCCAGTCCTGTTTGGTAATTCACACTCTGCAGCACGATCGTTTTCAACTCACGAAGCGCAGTCCGCACGATGATCAGCCGCGTGTCTACCGTCCGCGTCGAGGCCACCAAGGCTCCTGCAAAGGTATGTGCGGGCGTCCTATTAGAATTGGAACGCAAGCATCGGCGGATCATGAGTGTGGTTGCTGCGCAGCATTGCTGAGGTTGGTTGGGTTGAGTGCCACAGGGTCCACAATGCACCTGCCCAACCAACTGTGCGCTGCCCTGTGGGGCATCAGCAATGCTGCAGAACACACTCATTGTCACACTGTGCTGCGATGTGCATTGCCAACAGGTGCAGGCCATGCCTCGCAGGCAGGTGCTGGCTACGGGCGCCTCCCTGACTGCTGCACTGTTGGGTGCTGCTGCTGCACAAGCTGCTGGGGAGTCCAGCGCCACTCGCGCCATTACTGCGGTCACACGCCCCCAGCAGCTGAAGCAGAAGTAAGTTACTAAAAGCTATTGACTTGCTTTCCACATGGACCTGGGGGGATCCCCATGGGGACAGGGAACAAATCACAGAACCGGTGTCCTGTCCCTAGTCCCCTGCCCCCTTACACATCAAATTGTATAGTGCATTGCACCCCTGCATTGACCGCTATCCAGCCGATGGGTTCAGTGATATCTGCACGGCCAGGGCAGTTTGCCAAATTGCACAGTGCGCTTTCCCTGTACACAGCCTGTGGCATACAGAATGTGGAGCATCATTCAAGATGTGGCCGGTTCAAGCCCCAGGCTCGGTGCATTGCAACCGTTGCAGTGTGCATTGCAGTTTGTCGGACTCCCAGCACTGTCTTGAGTAAGTGTCCCTTCCCTGCCTAACTGTCTCCAGGAATGACAACCGTGCGGCCCTGAAGGAGCAGGTGCAGAAGGTTAGGGATGGCGAGGCAGACCCCAAGTCGCTGCCTTGAGCTTCTTGAGGCCATCCCTGTGATGTGGCATCGTCCTAGCTGCGACTGCGGACTGTGCAAGGGTTGGAAGGGGCTACTGCTGCTGACGGTCAACATTTTTTCGGCGGCGTGTGAAGAACAGCGTGACGATGTCATAGGGCACTTGCTTCATCAAGTGGCAGGGCCTTTGCAGGACTGCATTGTGTGCCAGTAAACTGCTAGGCACAGCTTTTTTCTCTGACTACAGGTTGTATGTGGGCTGCTGTTTGTTGTGTTGGCATGCCCTGTTGGTGCAACTGAATGGCATGTTGGGTCCAGTCCACTGCTTTTGGCAAGCACCCCGCAGCGGCGCGGTGATTGGTGCTCGCTCCTGTGGGTTGCCTGCCAAGCGGCCCTCCTTGCGTGTCATGCGTGTGCCGCACACATGTGTACCATTTATGGTATGCCGTCGAGAGTAACAAGCGCCTGCAGCTGTGCTAGCTGTTCTGCAGCTAGTGACCACACAGGTTCTGAGGGTCACCTCCGAAGCTTGCTTGTCCGGTGCTTGGGAGCTGAAAGACATGCGTGAACCCCTTTGGCTGATACGCCAAGCTGTGTAGCAGCTCAGGCCTTGTATGCTGCCGGACAAAAGGGCCCCTTTGCTCCTGAGCAGTGGACGATCAAACATGCATTTGGTTGTGCGGTGTTTGAGCACAGCGTCGGGGTCACCCCAAGGTTTGGTGAGCTTGTGCTCTGTTACAGTCTGTACATGCCATGTTGGCAACTTCCAGGCATGTCAGTCTTGGTTTTGGGGTTGTTGCAAGTTGCTTTGTAAAGTACGGATTCTGACAGGACAACCATGGGCAGACTGAATTGTGTGTTGCTACCTGCATGTGACCCATTCCTGAGTGGGTGCGCTGCAACCTGCCCAGTGTGCAAGAGCAACACCATAGCCACCTGCACAGGTAACTTTGCAAGCAGAATGCCCGCGCAACAGGACATCAGCACATTACAACACCTGTCATGCCACTGCTACACATCGCCGCTACATCACCTTGTCACTGCCTCCTACGTTACAAACTGTCAAACACTGTGCAGACACAACCGACAGCTCCTCCCGCAGCAACCACACAGCTTGACATGTGTACGTACCATAGACGACTGCATGCATACACCCAAGCCCATACTGACATGTGCGCAGCAGGGTGCCGTTTGGTTGGACCAGCCAACACAAGGTTGGCCACAAGATATGAGACTGCAGCACACAACACCATGCTAGGCTAGCACAGCCCATATCACACACTTCCCTAATTTGGCCCAACCAACTACCCTGCACCTGATGTGCGCACCCACTAGTGCCAGGGGCTACAAACAACTGTCATCTGAATAAGGGTGCTGTACCGCACCCCTCTCCCCAACCCACACCCTCACAGAGGTGTCTGCGCCACACACTCTACACTTTAGCAGGCTCTGCACTGCTGCTGCAACCAGCTGAGGGCTGGTTGAGCTTGGGTGGGAATGACACACTCAGCTCTGCCAGACTGCGGCACATTAGCACTCATCGTCTCAAGTACATTAGCACTCAGCGTCTCAGGGACTGTTGTTGTGGGAAAGGCACTGTCACACTCAACTCCTGTGACTTCACCCAGACACACTGCACCCCTGCCAAAACATGCCACTGTGTCAAACAACTGTGTCTGCAGCTGTCAAGCAAGCTGTGGGTGCAGCACTCATGCAGATGCAGCATATGGCAAACACATCCCGCACCAACAACCCTAGGCAACCACGCCGCTGTGACAAAGCAGCAGCAGCAGTGCTGATGACTGCCACAAGAGCTATTTTATGAGATCATGTTGGCTCGCAGGCTTGCCACTGCTGCCCACACATGCAGCAAGACACCCCAGGAGCACATGTGCTGACGTCAACTTCGAGCCCAACACACAATTGAGCAACATGATCAGCAAGTTCACACAGCATGCTGACGCGCTAGCAACACCAGCAGAACTGTGCTGTTCCACGAAACGTGCTCATGCTGAACGTCAGCAGACAAGGCAGCAGCAGCTTTACTTCTTCTTGCCCTTGCCAGCACAGCATGGCTTAACAACCTCCTCAACCACCTGCTTCTCAGGGTATAGCATCTTGTGACCAAACCACGCTGCTGCAATGACACCCGCATACAGCGCGACACCGCCCACACCCTTGCCAGCGTTAGACCCTCCCTCGCCCCCTGCACTGCTGCCACCACTGCTGCCGCTGTCACCTCCACTGCCGCTGCCACCACTGCCACCACTCCCGCTGCCATCGCTGCCGCCGATGTCCCCGCCGGAGGGTCCCTCCCTGCCTCCCCTGCCCCCAGGGCGGTCTATGCTGGGTGTGCTGGGCGCTTGGTCAATACTGCTGAGTGCTGCATCCCTGCCGCCCCTCCCGCCAGGGCGTTCGATGCTGCCAATGTTCCCGGAGCTTCCTGCACCCCCAGACAGGCCAGCATCTCTGCCACCGCGGCCTCCAGGGCGTGCGAGGGCGGGATCCTGAGGGGTGGAAGGGGCGTCCCAGCCAGTTGGCATGTCCCCACGGCCCCCGCGGCCCCCTGGGCGCTCAATACTGCCAGGGGTACCCTCGCTACCGCTGCCTGTTGCAAAGACTGCACCCCGTGAAGCACCTCCGCTGGGACGGGAGGTGCTTGAGCGGGAAGTGAAGAGCAGGAGATCGCTGCTGCGGGGTAGGTCATAGCTGCGGCTGCCTCCTCCTGCTGGACGGGAGATGCTGAGGGATGGGACGTATGCTGTGGCCTTGCTGTTGCTGCTGGGGCCTGCTGTGTTGCCTGATAGGGGTGCCTGAGCACGGACCTGCAGCTGAGGGGACCTGCTGCAGTGACTGCACCTGGCAGCGCCAGACAGGCTGTTGGAAAGCTGCATTGTAGGTCTGCAAAGAATCAGGGGGACAGGCGAGCATGCGTATTGATCATACGGCAACTGGTGCGAGGAAATCTTCTGTCGTGATAGTTGGGGGATCGGTGCACATCCAGCTGCAACCCGCTGATGTGATGGGTTGCTGCGAAAAGGCACAGTCAAGCAATACTGCACCGTCTGCTGCAAACCAATACGGAGCGATCAAACTCCTGATCAAAATCAAGCACAGAATCAGGCTTGAGCTGGCGCAGGCACCAAACAGCAGCCATCACAACCGACTTTTCTGCCAGAGCCAGGATGCTTGCCAATGGCTCACCTTGTGCGGATAAACAGCAGCACACACGCTGAATACAACAAAGATCACAACAATGATCACGCACACGTGCACTGTGCACTGAGCTTCAAGACTGAGAGCAGCAACGATGACAAGGACAGGAGGGCACGGCAGCACGCAAGAGTTTTTGCAAATCGAAGATAACGCCATCAACGAGTTCAAGGGGTGCTTTGGCTTCGGCAAACATGACTAACACCAAGGGTTTGACTTCTGCAGAACGTTCCATTGACTCAATTGCCGATTTCACCTCGTCAATGTAAGTAAACTTGTGGTTACTATCTTGTGATTTCTTTCTGACGTCAAGTGTGGCGCGCTTGTCTGTCGATGCAGCCGAGGCAGTGATCTTGCCAGCATCACTGCCATTTGTGTGCGGCCACGCTCTATTTCCCCAACCCATTGCGCGACCCCCGACAAGTTTATACAAGATGACCGTCCCACCTGCAGTTGACCACTACAGGGTGCTGCAGCTCAGCAGGGCAGCAACCCAGGAGGATGTCAAACAGGTGTGCACTCTTCATCCATGCACCAATGCACCCAAAACAGGGGGTTTGTGAGATCCCTACATGTCCAGAACTGACACTACTCTCAGCACAGCTGCTGGTAAAGTCACCTTTCAGATATCCAGACTTCCTTGCCCCCGTGCCCTCTGTTGCATCTGCAAGCTTGTGCTGCAGCACTTTTGCGAAACTCAATTCAATGTCCCTCTGTTTCACCTGTCTGCAGGCCTACCGCCGCCTGGCACGCACATGTCACCCTGACAAGGGCGGATCAGCAGCAGCATTCGCTGCTCTACAAGCTGCCTTTGAAACCCTCAGCGACCCCAAGACACGGTCCGCATATGACGCCCTGGCAGCAGACCTGAGGTTTAGGCCAGGGGTGGCCCAACAAAACCCCAATGGAGGCAGCGGCTCACCCCACCAGGTGAGGAACCTTGGGCATCGTCTCCCTATGGGCAGTACCAGCAGCCCAGGCAGCACGCGCAACTGGAATGGACATGCCAGTGTATGGTTGGCATAAGCAGTCAATGCTGCACTTCTTGCTGCAGTTTGTGTTGACGGCATGTTATATGCATACAAACCAAATCCTTGTGGGTTTAGGCCAGGGAAACTCAGTAGCCTTTGCAGTCGCTGAAACTGCAATGCTGCACAAGCTCGCATATGCATCGCATCTGAGCCATCTGGGCTATCCCCCTCCCCCCTCTTCCCCGCTTGTGGGTCATTGACATTTGTGCACCACGGATGTGTCTCTTGAACTGCCGGGGAGGCTCAGCAGCAGCAGCCCCTGCCCCTGCCCCTGCCACAGCCCCTGCCCCTGCAATTGCTGAAACTCCACTGGAGCATCAGCTCAGATGCATACACCCATTTCACCTCACATGTGTTGTGCACTATGATTGTTTTGTGCCATTGCTGCGTTGCTGATTTTCAGGGAGGCTCAGCAGCCCCTGCCCCTGCCCCTGGGGTGGCTGAAGCTGCACTGCTGCACCAGCTGCTGCAGCGGACTGCAGCCCACCCCTGTGCTGTCATTGACCCTATGAGCCAGCTGTGTGTGACGTGTGAGGTGCGTGTGACGTGCCAAGTGTGTGTGACGTGTGAGGTGTGAGGTGCACCTCACACACCTCACACGTGTGAGGTGTGTGAGGTGACGTGCCAGGTGTGTGTGACGTGTGAGGTGTGAACCCATGAGTCAGCTGTGTGTGACGTGTGAGGTGCGGCCAGGCTACATGTACATTGCCTGTTCAGCATTGCGATTTGATTTCATAATTGTTGACTTGTTCCACCAACAGATGTCCGTGAGCTGTGCAAAGGGCGGTGTGTCAGCTGGCGTCTGCCTGATATGACGTGATTCACCTCCTCGACTGCCAACCTTTGCGCGTGCTGTCTTCCTGGCCAACAAGTCACTTCCATTTCCCTGGCCCCTGCTTGTTGCAGATGTGCCTGCGGCCAGCCACCCAGCAGTGCTGGACTTGTGGCATGGACATCTGTGACTTCTGCACACGCAGGCAGCATTGGAAGGTATGTGCTGACACATGGGTTACAGTGCTGGGTGGCAGAGGGGAGTGGCTGATATGTGAAATGGACAATGTGACTTCTGTTTCTGAACAGCCAGCACTCGGAGGTACGTGGGGGGCTGGCTGACAGGTTGCTTCACCTGCAGAGGACATATGTGTAGTAAACAGAACAGTACCGCTGTCGGCCTTGCCATCACACAAGCATGGTCACACATAACATGTGCAACGTGTGACCCTTGCTGTGTGCCATGCTACACATCTGTTGCGTGTGTACGTGTGTGCAGGGCAGTGTGTTGCTGCACTGGCCCCTGGTCAACCAGCCTAACAGCATGTTGGAGCAGATGGGCAGGAGGGAGCTGGAACTGAAAAGGCGGGAAGATGCTCAGGCATACAAGGAGGCACAGCCTGGATACAGGTAGAGAGAATCAGGCTTCATGGCAATCTTCAAATGCTTTTGGCGCAGATAGACATGAGCGCTAGCTGCAGACCCCCCCCCCCCCGGGCTACCCTGCCTTCCATTCCCTCAGGGACAGGCTGTGCGCAGCATGCTGCTTCATGTTTGGGTGGCAGTACTAGTATGGAAGTTGCTCAGGCATACAAGGAGGCACAGCCTGGATACAGGTGAGAGAGAATCAGGCTACATGGCAATCTTCAAATGCTTCTGGCGCAGATAGACATGAGCGCTAGCTGCAGACCCCCCCCCTGGGCTACCCTGCCTTCCATTCCCTCAGGGACAGGCTGTGCGCAGCATGCTGCTTCATGTTTGGGTGGCAGTACTAGTATGGAAGTTGCTCAGGCATACAAGGAGGCACAGCCTGGGTACAGGTAGGGAGGGCCAGGGGGACGCACAACTTGCTGCTATGCCAGTCTCCATTCCGGCAGGTGACACACCAACCTCAGGCGACCTGAGGTGTTGTGTGCCATGCTTGAAGATACTGCATATGCCTGATCTGGAACCAATGAAAAGCTAGCCCATCAATGTAGTTGCGCTGAACTCAGCAAGGCTTGCTAGTGTCAAACCATAGTGATGAAGCTTGATGTGTCTGCTGCTGCTGCTGTTGCTGCTGCCCCGTGCAGGCCCCAAGCAGAGCTCCACGTGCTGCGGCAGTTCCAGGATGCTGTCGTGGACATCCTGCAGCATCAACATCAGCAGCAGCAGCAGCAGCAGCAGCACAAGCCTGCAGGCTCCTTGACAGACACCACCCATTGCACTGGAGCTGCTCTTCCTGTTCAACACAACGACAGCAGAAGCAGCAGCAGCAGCAGCACAAGCCTGTTCAGCCTCCCCAAGTCAAGCCTCACCACCAGCCCTGCCAGCTCCCTTGGCTACCAATGCAACAGCAGCAACAGCGTCATGCTCGACATAAGCAGCACACACCACAATAGCAGCAGCAGCAGCAGCAGTACGGCCTTGGTGGATGCCTCATCCAAGCAGAGTGCCCTGTCCATGCACAGCAAATGCCCTGCCCCCAACAAGTGCTTTCAGGCTTGGCGGGCTGCATTATCAGATGGTGTGCAGCAGTTGCTGCTGGGTCTGCACGACCACCGGCTAAGCCGGTTCTACATGTGGGGTCAGACAGAGTGCTGTGTGCTGCTGGTGATGCACCTCCCAACAGGTCAGGGAATGTGGGTGGGGCAGGGGGTGGGTGGTGGTGGGTGGGTGGGTGGGGGGTACGGGCAGAGCAGGAGCATGCATGCTCCCGGACCATTCGATGCGCATGTGGGGTGTGTGGTGTTTGGTCACAGTGCTATCAGGCCTGGCAGGCTGCTCCTGAGGGTGTGTGGCAGTCGCTGCTGGGGTTGCATGACCACCACTGAGTCGGTTTTATGTGTGGGGCCAGACGGAGTGTTGTGTGCTACTGGTGATGCACCTCCCAACAGGTGGGGGGTGATGGATTGTGGGGTGGGTGGGTGGGTGGGGGGGTATGGGCAGAGCAGGTGCATGCATGTTCCAATGCGCATGTGGGGTGTGCACACCACACGTGTGGTGTTTGGTCATGGTGCTATCAGGCCTGGCAGGGTGCTCTGAGGGTGTGTGGGTGCCACAGCGGCAATCGATGCTGGGTCTGCACGACCAAGGCTGAGTCAGTTTGATATGTGTAGCCAGACGGAGTGCTGTGTGCTGCTGGTGATGCACCTTCCAACAGGTGGGGGGTGATGGATTGTGGGGTGGGTGGGTGGGGTGGGGGGTGGGGGAGTATGAGCAGAGCAGGTGCATGCATGTTCCCGGAACACTGAATGCGCATGTGGAGTGTGTGGTGCTTGGTCATGGTGCTATCAGGCCTGGCAGGGTGCTGCTGATCGTGTGCGGCAGTCGCTGCTGGGGTTGCATGACCACCGGTTGAGCCGGTTCTACATGTGGGGTCAGACGGAGTGCTGTGTGGTACTACTAGTAGTACTGGTGATGCACCTCCCAACAGGTACTGTGTGTGTGAGGTGGGGGTGGGGGGTGATGGTGTAGGGTATGTTCATGCAGAGTTGCATCTAAGTTTCATCCCTACGCAGTGTGTTGCGTTTGGATGCATTGTGGTTACAATGGGATGCAAGGCGGAGTTTGGCAGACGCTGCTAGGGCTGCGCAACCGGAGTATCCCCCCTCGGAGGCGCTACCGGGGTGCTCCTCCGGGGACTGCTTCCGTACCACCGCGTGTCCTTGTCAGGCAGTGGGGGAGAAGGGGGGTGTCTGCAGCATCTAACTCCGCCCCTCTGCTGAGTCATAACTGTGTATGTGCTGCCAAGTGCTAGCTGCTGCTGCTGCTGCTGCTGCTGCTGCTGCTGCTGCTGCTGCTTCAGGAGGTGGCCAGGCTCCCCCTCCCCTCACAGTTGACCCCACCCCCTTCACCATCAGCATTCAGCACCAGGGTGTTGCTCCAGTGCTGTACCGCAGCTGGAGCCACCCCATCGATGCATCCGCTGGAGTGGCTAGCTGGACATCGGGGGATGGGAGGCTGTTGGTGGTGAGGGTTGTCAAGGCACAGCCAGGGCGAATGTGGACAACTTGCTTCAAGGTGTGCCCGGTGCGGGCGCGCGTGGGGGGGGGGGGGGCAGAGGGTGTGCCACACCCAACGGCTGTGCCAAAACCCTTCTTCCAGAGGCGGGGGAAGGGGGCCATTAACTATTGTTGTGACCAGAGAATCACAGCCAGAGGGATGGGGGGCTGTTGGTGGTGAGGGTGGTGAAGGCACAGCCCGGACGAATGTGGACAACATGCTTCAAGGTGTGTGTGTATGTCTGCAAGGGGGCTGTTCTGCATGGTTAGGCATTATGCAGCAGAAGCGCAGGCACAACGCTGTGAGTCCTGTAAAGCAGAAGGCGGATTCCAGCACTCGGGGATCCCAGTGGGATGCATTGCACAGCATCCTTCCACCTCCACACCCCTCTTTTCACACCACAACCCCAACAAGCTTGCACCCCACTTCCCGGCCCTCCATATACAGGGTGAACCCCACCTGGCCCGTCACCTTCAGTCCCCCTACCACCTACTTCAGCTCCCCTCAGAGATTCAGCTGGAGCTGCCAGTGCCATTCTGGGTGCACCCAGCAGAAGGCGAATGCCTGTAAGCTCCAAAGGCATTGTACAACTTCCCTTCCACGTTCCCACCCCGTTCCACTCGTGTGGCACACCACAACTGCAACAGACTCACACTCCTCTCCTCCCCCCCCCCCATCACCACATACAGGGTGACCCCCACCTGGCCCGTCACCTTCACTCCCCCTACCGGCTACTGCAGCTTCCCTCAGAGATTCAGCTGGAGCTGCCAGTGCCATTCTGGGTGCACCCAGCAGAAGGCGAATGCCTGTAAGCTCCAAAGGCATTGTACAACTTCCCTTCCACGTTCCCACCCCGTTCCACTTGTGTGACACACCACAACTGCAACAGACTCAAACTCCTCTCCCCCCCCCCCCCCATCACCACATACAGGGTGACCCCCACCTGGCCCGTCACCTTCACTCCCCCTACCGGCTACTGCAGCTTCCCTCAGAGATTCAGCTGGAGCTGCCAGTGCCCTTCTGGGTGCACCCAGCAGAAGACATCACCGTGAACATCGGGCAGCGGCACCTGACAGTCGAGGTCGATGGAGTGATGAGACTGCAACGGACTTACTATACACAAGAATCTGAGGGGACCCGGCGTTGCGGGAGCAAGGTGCGTTTTGAAGAGCAGCATGAAGAATGGGGGGCCACTGCCCCCCCCCCCCATTCTATTGCATCGATTCCTTTAGGAATAGATGCCAATACAGCGCACGGGTCTCACACCCACACACATGACTGCCAAAAGTTGTCTGGAGTAAGGTCCAAGAGGTGCCAGAGCAGGCCTTGGCTGGCCGTTGGTTGACAATGTACTAATAAGGAGTAGAAATCCTGATTGTGAGCTGGTTATGGATGCAGCAGCAGCGAACGCAAATATTGATCCTGCTGCTGTCGGCCGGAATGCAAAAGGCACCATTGCCAAAATAGTCGTGTGTATTTGTAGGTGGCGGTGGAGTCACGACTGTACCCTATTAACGCCTGGTTGCAAAGACACCCTCATGAACATGGACGATATCCTTGCACATGCCTAAAGCACCGCAAGCCTCACGGCAGCACAAACGTGCTCGACCATACAATATTAAGCGTTTGATGCGGTCTTCGGGCCCAGGTTGCGGGGCAAGCGCGAGTTGACTAATTGGTTACTAACAGACCGTCAGCTGTGGATGTGCCGAACAGATAAGGACATCAGCGGATCAAGCCCATCAGCAACACTTGCGTGGACAAAAGGAGCAGGACAGGGGTATAAGGGTGCAGCATACACGTTCACTCGCTGCTGCTGCTGCTGCTGCTGCTGCTGCTGCTGCTGGAAGCTTGCCGTTGAGCAATGAGTGCTATGCCATATGGTACCCGATCATGTCGTATCTGAGTTTCAAACCAAAAGCGCTACTCTCCAGGCCCTTGGAAGGCCGGGAATGGCCATCAGCAGCCTGTTTGTGACAGACATACAGCAGCAGCACACTAGCAGCAGCAACCGTTTACCACCTTGGCAGCAGCAGCCCCACAATGAGAAAGCCTCGCCCAGAAAACCAGCCACCTATGAAACCCCAGTCTGCACAATCCAGGGTATGCCCACTTGTATCAAAAACAGCAGGACGGAATCGATGCAGTACTGACGCCACCCGGGCGTTAGACGTTCTATATGGCATATGCCTGTCGTATGAACAACTTGCGGATCCCCTGATGCGGAAGGAGCAGTCACTGTGTGGTACACCATGGGGGCCGCCAGAGCAGTAGGCACGTCAAGTGCACAAGCTTGTGCGCCGTGTTGGGGGATTTGGCAGCCTCAGTATGTGTGCCATGCTGCAGGTGGTTGATCCCAGCAACAGCAGCTGGTGCCTGTTGGACAACGATGCCAGCACAACACCAGCCGCCCCCACCACCAGCAGCAGCAGCAGTTCGCCTGTTTGTCGTCGCCGTGCTGGCAAGGTGCTCAGTGTGACACTGGCACTGCCAGAGCCAACCGAGGAGGAGGTTCTCTACAAGAAAGGTGAGCCACTCTCTATCCTGAATGATGTACTACATCATGACATGTCACATTCATGATGTCACATCGGATGTGATGAACTTGAGTTGGTTCTTACCCACGATCTGGCAAGTGCAGCATACTGTTCCCGCCCAGTAGCACTGTTGCTATCTCTAGATAGAGCCTCCTGTACCACCTGGGCTGCAGTTTTTGCATGGCTCTGGCAGATGTGTGGTCCAAAGCCCTGCCGCAGGCTGTTTTGGCTTTGGTGGCTTTGGCGGCGGGCGGGGGGGGGGGGGGGGGGGGGGGGGGGCTGTTCGAGAGCTATGCGTATCTCATCCCCCCCCCCCCTGGCGGTCCCAAAGGTGCAGCTTTGTGGGAGGCTCAGCCTCGTTGCTAAGCTCAACCGTCTGACTGCACCCGCACGGTGACTGCTGCTGCAAATGTGCCGCAGGGGTCCGTCAGAACAATGCCACTGCCAGGCGCAGTTGCCCGTATGGTGGTGGGCAGTCTGGCGTAGCATTTTTCCTGGAGGATGAAGACGAGTGGGGCCTACAGGAGCTACTGCAGGTGAGCCTGCCAGGGGCAGTGCCCCCAGAAATGCTCTTTCATTTGTCACGGCCCCCCTCCCCCAGCCCTGCACCATCCACCCCCGGGACACCCCCCCCCCCCCCACACACACACACACACCATCAGCACTTGCACCACCACCACCACCGTACCATCCACCCCCCCCCCCCACACACACACAAACAGCCTCCACCACCATGACGATGAGTGGGGCCTACAGGAGCTACTGCAGGTGAGCCTGCCCCCACAAGTGCCCTTCAACCTCTTTCAGTTCGTCCCCCCCCCCCCCCAAACACACACCAATAGCACTACCACCAGCACCCTACCATCACCCCCGCCTGTCTGCAGCCCGCCCCCTGCACATGTACCTCCAGCCTGTGTGCACGTCATGTGGCCAACCTGGTGCGGCATGACTGAAGATGTTGAGGCGGACGCCTCTGTATCACAGGAGGCCAGTATCCCCATGTCTTGATGCTTGATGATCATCAGTTGCTACGTACCACTCGTAGACAGTACCACAATATAGTGCAAAGAGCTTGTGCAGAACTATAGTGCAGAATACTACCACTTGAAAAAAACTGAGCCCAGCATGCGTGCACCAACCCTGCAGGCGGTGCTGTACCATGAGACTGGCCGAACGTGGCTGACCCCCAAGCCCTGGGAGCTGGCTGCAGGGGCAGGCAGCCTCACCGGCAGCAGCAACCACAGCAGCAGCAGCAGCAGCAGCAGCAGCAGCAGCAGCAGCAGCAGCAGCAGCAGCAGCAGCAGCAGCAGCGGCGGCACCAACAGCAGCAGCAGCAGCAGTGGTGGCAATGGCAGCAGTAATCCGTTAGGCAAGGGGATGGCTGGCATAGCCTGGAGCAGCGGGCGTTGGGTGGAGAGTGAGAAGGAGCTGCCGGCTGGTGTTGCTGCACATCTGAAGTGGCTTAGAGGGGCGGCTGGTGGTGTTGCTGAGGGGCCAGTCGACCTGATTGAGCACATTGCTTGATGAGGCTGTGATCCCGATATTAAAAGTGGCTCAGGAGTGAAGATGGTGGTGTTGGGGCCCAGGTGACATTGAGCAGTAGACCTGAAGTGGGCTGTGTGCTGCGCAGCTGAAGTGGCTCCGAGCCAACTTGAAGTGGTTCAGGGGAGCGGCTGGTGGTGATCCTGAAGGGCCAGTCGACCTGATGGAGCACGTTGCCTGACGTGGTTATGTTCCCAACAGATGAAGTTGCTCAGGAGTGACTGCTGGGACCAGGTGGCTTCATGCAATTGAGCACTAGGCGTGAAGTGGGCAGGGTTGCTTCGCACCTGAAGTGGCTTAGGGGGGCGGCTGGTGGTGATGCTGAGGGGCCAGTCGACCTGATTGAGGACGTTGCCTGACAGGTTGTGGTCCCGACACTTGAAGTTGCTCAGGGTGCTGCGCAGCTGAAGTGGCTCCGAGCCTCGGAGGGGCGGCTGGTGGTGATGCTGAGGGGCCAGTCGACGTTATAATAATATTCAATTATAATAATATAATATATAATGTTATAATAATATTCAATACTTATAAGTATAATAATATTCAATACTTATAAGTATAATTAATAATTATTCAGCACGTTGCCTGACGTGGCTGTGTTGCTGACACATGAAGTGGCGCAGGAGTAAAGCCTTTACACCAACGGTTGGTGTTTGGGCCCAGGTGGCTCCGTTGAGCACTCGACCTGAAGTGGGCGGTGTAGCTGCATACTTGAAGTGATTCATATCGGCGGCTGGTGGTGAGGCTGAGGGGCCAGTCGACCTAATTGAGCACGTTGCCTGACGTGGTTATGTTCTCCACAGCTGAAGTGGCTCAGGATTGACTGTTGGTGGCGTTGGGGCCTAGGTGGCTGTAATGAGCACTCTTTCTGGCTCAGACCACCAGTTTTCCTGCAGGGGGACGATGAAAAGGGCTACACAGACCGCTTCGAAGCTTGAATTCAAGCACATGACCAGCATGGAATCATCAGCATGGACGGTCAAGTTGCCAGCCTTTTACAAACTTCCCCAGCCAATGCTATCACCCACTTATCTGCAAACAACAGTCGTTGAAGAATTTGCGAGAGGCTTAGCAGCATCACAGCTGCCAGACCTCGCACATTTGCAAATACCATGCAAAACCTGCAACCTAAAACCTTAAACATAAACCTTACATCTGTAAATACCATGCAAAACCTCACCATGCCCAAGGAAAAGGGTGCGCTAGGTATGGTCACAGACTCAAGAAGGTGGCATTGTTAAGCCGTTGTGCAGCACCAACCGACCGTCAGTGTCTGTACTGGGTGCAGCCGCTGCACTTATTGCGATGACTGCACTCAGCAGCCCTGGCAGCGCCGGGGCATTTATTGCAGACTCACCCAGTTACTTTGCTACCCCCACTTTCGCAGACAACGACGTAACACATTGTAAAACACACGAAGCTTCAGAAATCATTTCAACAGGGCCTTGTACCCTGTTGTGTACTGACTGTACCCAACACTGTATAAAACACATGCCATGAAAGGCACACTTTCAAAGGTCGGCTGTAGCCGTGGTAAAGCATCTGCAGCCCAAGCAGCCTGAGAGGCTGAACCCGCTTAGCGGCTAAACCCGCCGCCCGCCGACACGATAGACACAACAGCACAGCTCAAACCGCTACAGCCGGGCTATTGGGTGCGACAGCGCACCATCAGCTGCCCGACTTGAAGGCACAATTTCGTCCATTACCAGCCATTACCAGCCATGGTAAAGCATCTGCAGCCTGAGTGCCTGAACCCAAGCATCGTTCCATGAGAGGCCACCGATCATGCCAAGGGACTGAGGGCTTAAAACCTGGAGGAACATATGCCAGGCGCCCTATGCAAGCAGCCTTTGTATCAATGGCGGACCCCAATGCCATAAGGCCAACATGCAAAGCACAAAAATGCGCGGAACGCAAGATGGTGAGTCATTAGTTGATGGTCACATTTGTCACCCTACTGCGCAAAACCTGCATCAGACATAGGGCTGGTATGCCAGGGTGCATGCTCGCATGAGGAACAGCCTTGGAGCAATTACCAATGGCATAATGGCCAGAAGGATCCGGCACAATGCACAAGCATAAGTGCCGAGTGCAACGTTGAGTTGCACTCAACGGTATGCAGCCGCATGACACAGCTTCATCCCTCTCGCACATCCCCAGCTGAGGCACATGCCAGCTGGTAACTGCTGCTGTGTGCTGTTCATGACCCACACCCAGTGCGCACCGCAACGTTTAGTCAACGTTATGAAATGCAAGCATCATTCAATGGGCACTGAGTGCCCAAAACACCTCCAAAACACAACTGATAAAACACTTGTCATGTTGACGTGCTGGTTGCACTGTTGCTCTCGTCAATACATCCATTGTGTGCCGAAGGGCGCAGGAGTGCCCCCCCCCCCCTCCACACCCACTATGACTCAGTGTCACTGCCATCCGCATCTGCTAGGGTTTAAGGGGTGTAGCTCAGGTGTGTCATACACACACGTGCACGTCACACTCCACACACAGCTACCATTGTGGTCTCACACCTCAACACCACCCGCAACTGAGCTACCCGTAGTGATTTCACATGCGTGGCCGGCATGTCATTATAGTGGGCAGACACACATCATGTGTGGCACATGCTCGCACACACGCACACGCAGCCACTTGCCTTGCAACATTGTGGTTGACTCCTTGCGTCAACACAATTCCCACATGGCGTGCGCACGCAGCAACGCATGTACTCAGAGATGAAACCCAATCAGATGAAACCCTATGGGTTACGGACCTTCAAGTCAAATGAAAACAGCGTGGGAATCTGTGGCATCCTGGGCAGTTTGTTGAGCAAGGCTTGGTGACTGTCGGGCAGCTGCCTGACCGCCATGCCCCACATCGCCCCTGGCATGTCCCACATGGCCTTGGGTCCCTTCTGGTAGCCCTCTAGCACCATCTTGATATATTCAGGCCACCTGCGCAACACAGAACAGCAAACAGCGGTACATCCGTCGTTGCACATGTCATGTAGTCAGGCCGCCTGTACAGGACACTGGCAGATGGCACATTAAGTGTATCCCGCAGCGCTGCAGTGCTCAGAGTAGCCCACTCTTTGCGCACTGGATGTGCAACGCGCGACCACCGGCAGCAATATAAATGCCGCCATAGCATGGTGCAGCTAGTGTGCAGCAGACTGCCATCCCACATTGTACTCTGATCAACAGTTTATCACACCATGGTGCAGCCAGTGTGCGGGTGACATGAGCTTTTACCAGCCCACCTGTGCATCTCCTCCTGTGTGATGAGTGGGTCTAGGGTTTAGGGGGCTTAGGGTTAGGGTTGGGGTTTAGGGGGGTTTGGGTTTGGATTAGTCCATGGCATGCCAGCCTACCTGTGCATTTCCTCCTGTGTGATGAGTGGGTCTGCCCCAGGGGGTGTTGGGCTCATCTTGGGAATGACAAACGAGTCCACAAGCTGGACGGTCAACTGCAGGGACAAGGGGGGGGGGGTGGAAGAGGGAGGAGAATAGGGGTTGACAGTGAAACATCAATGGAGTAGGTGAAATGCATCATCTTGGGGATCACAAAGAAGTCTACAAGCTGGACAGTCAGCTGCAGGCACAGATCGGAATGGGAGGGGGGGAGGGCAACCGGGACAGGGGAGGACAACAGGGAGGAAGCAGTGTGATTGTGGCAGTTGGGGTAGCAGGAGCAGCATTGCTAGGTGGCATGCAACTGTTGCTTATGACAGGCAGATACCGCAGGTTGTATGTATGTAGGTACCATGCATGTCGCCTCTCTAGATGGAACAAGCCAGGCTGTTCGGCAGCATCTGCTGTTATAACTCATTATTGAACAGTGGACTCACCGGGCCGCAGCGCTCACAGCCCACATCCATGGCTACCAGCTTCAGGGAGGTGGTGTTGCTCACGAGATGACGGCTGCCGTCAGGCCTGCAGAAAAGCACAGCACAACACAGCATGCTGTGTTTGGTCCTCAGCTAATTAAACCGAAATCTGAGAAATTGTCACTGGTGCTCACCAGTCGGACCTGTACTCATGCAAACCTTGTTGCACAACTCAGAAGCAGCCAATCAAGCCGTTTCATAGCTCTGCATGCCACTGTCCCAATATGCTGACCCATGCTTTGCTGTACATTTGTAGTGCTGCAGTGCCGCCGCAGCATGTGATATGATGCTGGTGGGTTCCTGCATGTGAGCTGTGCTGAACCGTCACTCCTGTGATACATCGGCAGAGCCGCTTGCCCTTAGCCTGCTGCTTTCCCCTGTAGCACTGTTAGGGTGACTAACCTTCAAGGCTTGAACAGTGGCCTGTTTCCAACTGTATCAGCCTGAAACATTTTGTGTGCCACTACACCCTGCACGAGATATCTCCTGATTGCTGCCATGCCAAAAATGCTCGTGCAGCCCTGGGTGGATGCTCAACATGCCCCTTGCCATCTTGCACAACCTTCAAGCCCTGAACCTTAGACCCCACCCCCTTGTCCCCTCATTCCTGGCCCCCTTCGCATTGCCCCCCCCCCCTCCCCACCTCTGCACACGAAGGCCCCCCCCCCTCAAACACCCTGCCCTCACCTCTGCCTCTTGGTCAACCCCCCTGTCCCACACTCCCGGCTTGCCCCCCCACCCTCCCTGCTTCTCTGCCCCCTCCTGCCTCCTACGCATTCTCCATCCCTCTCACTCACTTTACAACCAGCATGAGCTTGACTTTGCCTTGTGTCATCACCACAGTGCCATTCTCCGCCTTGGCCAGCAGGGGGGTGGCCACCACAATCAGGTTACTGAGCACCTGCTGATAAACTGCTGCTGCCATTACTGCCTTCTGCTTGGGGTCATGCACACTGGAAAAGTCCGGGAGGCCTGAGTGCTGCTTCATGTCAGCGGCAAGCTTCTTGTACGCCTGCGGGGCAGATAGTGCAGCTGCTGGTGTTAGCAGTGACTAGATCAATTAGTAATACCGAGTACAGTTGAGGCGCATTGGTGGCAAAGTCAGGGAGGCCTGAGTGCTGCTTCATGTCGGCTGCTAGCTTCTTTTACGCCTGCGGGGTGGACAGTACAGTCAATACAGTCACAGTCATTTGTACATGCTTCTCTTGCTGCTGCTGCAGGCCCAGCCAAGCTGTGTTTTCCAGGCTGCCCTGGCTAACCCTCTTCCTGCTGCTGCAATGGGCCCTGCTGTTGATGCGGCTACTTCCATGCTGCTGCCGCCCCGCTGCTGCTGCTGCTGCTGCTGCTGCTGCTGCTGCTGCAGCAGCGGGCTACTTCCATGCTGCTGCCGCCCCGATGCTGCTGCTGCTGCTGCTCTGCCTTTCAGCAGCCCCAAGGCTGCCAGCGTCATGCACAGCTGGCAAGACACAGGTCTTTGATGCCACAGGCATGTTGATGGTCTGATAGTGCAAATGCGGTTGCCATACCAGGACATACCCCTGCTTTGGCACAAGGGGGAGGCAGCTCAGCAGCTACCAGTATGCGCCTGGCCCTTCTGCGCCATTTCACCCACCCCGACACCCAACCACCCAGCCCTGTCAACCATCCATCCAAGCGCCCATCATACCCACCGCAGGAGTTGGGATGAGGATGGTGGGGTACACCAGGGGCCTGGGCCCCAAGCCCAAAAAGGCCCTGCCATACACTGAAAAAGCCGTGTTGAGCCAGTCCTTGTGCTCTCCTGAAGGTCCTGCAAGCGGCCATGCCATGGGATAGTGCCAGCGCATGGCTAGGGCCATGACTTTCATGTTTGGCAGGAAGGGGACCACAGAGGTGATGAAGGGAGACCAGTGTTCCATGTTCGGGATCGCCCTCCATTCCTTTTTGTGGTCGGTTTTGGCGAGACCTGGGATGTTTTCCTCGGTGGAGGCATCTGCGGTTGTGATGTTGTCTTCTGCTCGGAAGAAAGTGTTGATGTTTTGGTCTGCAGGATCAGCAGCGTCTGCAACTGCTGCTGTTGCTGTGGCTTCCTGATCAGAGCTGCCGTCCACAATACCTGCGTGTTCAAAACACGTCAATAGTCTTGCTACGTTCGCTTGTGGCGTGGGTTGGCGCGATCATTGTGTCTGGCCAAATGGCGGGAACTTTATGTATGGATTCCAAGCCAAGGACAGCGAATGGGGTGCATACGGATGAGACAGATATAAAACAACTGTATGTAGGCAGTCAAGTCTAGGCAACGCCAGCATTCAGCATTACGGTGCGCGGCTGGCCATCGTAGGAACAACTTACAGGAAGCCACGGTGAACACCACCAAACTCCATATCAACAGCCTTCTTAGCTTCATTGATGCTAATAAGTGTATCCTTAAACACCACACGGGCTCTGTACGCCTTGATGTCGTGGATAGGACTTGAGATGGTGTTGCTGGTTGATGCTATCGCTGGTACTGAATGCAATTTTCTACAGCTATTTAAGGAATATAAAGATCTTTCTGGCGATACCTCAAATCAATCTTGGATGTGGAAGCGTACGTGGGTCAACTGTGTGCAGTTGCGTGTTGTTTTGTCAACCGTCCGTGACACCACTGCTTCGACTTGAGCAGAGCCAGAACGCTTTCCATTCACATGCCTGTACCGATCAACTTATGGTTGCATGTGCTGACTGGCTTCGCAAGTTCGTACATGATCTGTCTGACCTGCTTTACTTCACACCCTGCGGGGTCCATTGACACGTGTGCACAGATCTCCACACCCGCTGCATGCCCTGGGCTGTGGACCCACGTACTGGCAAGCAGCACGAGGGACAACTCAATGCTTACATCTGGCTGTAGGCAAGCTAGCGAAGTGTGTGTTGCACGTGGATGTGTGCCACTGCATGCCCCATGCCTGCCGCACACATGCCAGCACAACTCTCTGCTTCTCTGCTGCTGCATTGACACCATTGCTGCAACCTTCCACACAGCTACTCCTGAGCTTTCTCGACCTTCCTCAGCTGGGGGACACTCCAGGGATACTCCTTGACGAGCTGCCACTCAACTGGCCGGCCAAAGTTCCTCTGCAGCAGTACATGCAGCAGCAGCAGCAGCGACAGCAGCAGCAGCAACATGGGGGAACACAAACTGAAGCGGACTAGAACTCCTCTCAACGAGCTCAATTCACTCGCGCGAAGCTCATATTCAAATACCTTCGGCTGCAGCTCTTGGCACAATCAGCCCTTGGGGGTTTATGTCTGGAAAGAGTGATGCAGCAACGTGCTATACACACAACCCGAATGATCCTGCTGCACGCCATCGTAACTGCACATGTGCACAGCGAGGACAGCCTGAGTGTCCTTGCAGCAGTCAGGGCTCCTTGAAAAGGAGTGCAATACCTTAAACGCGTCTGTGAAGGTGCGCTGTGCCTCCTTGAACTCAGGTGTGCAGAAGCTCAGGCGGGGGTCCTCATTCTTCTTGATCTCTTGCAGCTGCAGGCAGCAGAGCAAGCACATTGCGCATCAATGACCATAAAACAGATGGATGTGTCAACGTCGGGCTGCATCAGCAGCCTGATAGTGTGCAAGAGCTGAGGCCTAGGCCCAGGGCCCCTGCTTCTAGCACACAGGGGTAGATCCTGTCAACGGTTGGCGTTGCTTGTGGCTGTAGGCAGCCTAGCCCCGAGGGCGAGCTTGACAGCACAGGACCGCAGCGGCTGCAGGCCAAGCCAGCTCATGAGCTTGCTGGTCAGGAAGTCATGCATGACCTCAAAACAGTCCCGCTGTGGGAACAGCCTGAACCATTGAGAGGCGCTGTGTTGGCTACCCTGGCATGGCCACTGACCATGATGTTCGCCATCACTACGTGTACTGGCACTGCATCTCTGTGCAGTGCAGGAGGGTGCTGGCTGTGCTTTTGAACAGATGCAATCATGATTACATTGCTTGAAATTGCCAGTCCCCCCCCCCCCCCCCACCCCCTCGCTACTTATACCCCGCTCAGCGGGCTGAAAGACACAAGGTGTGGGCAACAAACTGGCCTTGCCAAAGTGACCCATGTAGAACCGATGGGTGGCCCTTGTGCATAGCAGTGGTGCACAAGTGAGCAGACAGTGTGGTCACAGGGACGGTCTGCGCCCCTCAGGGGGCCCCTCTGCCCTCTGCCACCGCAGGTACCCCCTTCGGCCCCTGGCACCCGCGGTCCATCGGCACCACCAACAGCATCGACTACGACCTCCCTTGTGGTGCGTACCTTCTTCAGGTGCGCCCTCATCTCCTCCAGGAGGGCTTGCTGCTGGGGGTCATTGGGGTCTGCCTGGCGCTCAAAGTCAGCCTGCAAGGTGGTTGACAGGCAACCATGTCAGAAACAGCCGCAGTTGGCGTTGCATGCAGCAAAACGTTCTTGCCATGCCTAGATTAGACAAAGGGTTGTCTTAGTAAGCAAAAGTGCGAGTCAGTTCAACTTTCTACTCATTGCTGCAGTCCTCAAGACAGGCTGGCCAGGGACAACCAATCTGGCTGACAAGGCAACAAGCTGCCGTGTGCTGCCTCGCAGCAGCTTTTTGGCATCTCAATTGCTCTTACCAGCCGCTGTGCGTCCACATCTGTGAGCTTGTTGCCGACATAACTGGCCATGTTTGCTTTCCTGCGTCACTGCTCCGGGAGCTGTTCAGCGTCACAGCTTGCGACTCTAGTTGAGGCACTTGTAATTCTGTGTTGGCGCAGGTTGCGTTCCAACCTTGAACTTGAACATACAGTTTCGTGTCAACGAGGCAAGTGTGTTGACTCGCAAGCAGCCTACGGGAGCCGAGGCACTGATACGAATACCGATAGTCCGACCATCTTCGATCGAACTGTTTGCTTCTTTCGCAAGTTTGCGGTCTTTCAAGTGCTGTTGACAAACGCCCCTTCGACTTCACCCTCGCAAAACACAGGGGGATATCAAACATTGCTTTGACTGACTGCCACGCTATCTACTGCGTGCCATACGTGCTGACCTTCCATCCACAACCAGGCTGTCTCTGACTGATCCTGTGTGCAGTTTTCACCCTCTTGCTGCCGATATAGCCCTCAATTTTCTGCTGCCAGCGTACAAGTGTGCGACCATAATCCTCATCAGGTGCCCACTGGAGGGCGGCAGTATAGCAGTGGTGGCAGCAACAACTCAACAGGCCACACCACTACAACAGCATGGCATCTTTGTTTGCCGGAGTCAAAAGCTGGCTGTGGGGCTCCACCGATCAGGTGCACATCAAGGTTCTGTTGAAATGTTGCACCGCTTGCCAATCACAGCCATTGCTGGCATCATCCTGCAGCAGCATGCACCTCCCCAGGGAATCTGGCAGTACTGTCTCAGCATGCCCTTACCAACCAGCAGTTGTGTGTTGACTTTTGACTCCGAAACGGCAGAAGGACCAGGAGCAGCCGCAACAGCAACAGCAGCAGAGCAGCGAGGATGAGGATTGCCAGCATGCTGGCCAAAAGCGCAACAGGCATCAGCACCAGCAGTACCAAGAGCCTGTCCTGCTTGAAGTGCGCATGCATGCTGGAGGGGTGCAGGTAGGTGCCAAGGAATGCGCTCAAACATGTCAGAACTCAAACTGTAGAGGATTGCACCAGGCAGCAGCAGCAGCACGACAATGTTTGCGACTGCCTTCATCAGTACAGATAGTGCAATCAGTGATTGGGGCACTCTGCAGGAGCTGCCTTGCTGGGCCTGCAGTCGTGCAGGGGTGGGGTCCTTATGTCAATGGGCGTGGACAGCTTGAGCAGCACACATTGCAATGGTTGCTGCTGACACACCAGCACTCGCCCCACTGCACTGTCACTGCTGATGCTGCCAGCAACACTTGTGCAGCCAGTTGGCTGCACCCAGAACCCAATGCGCTGGCCAATATATGACATGGCATAATTAACTTCGCAGAGATGGATGAAACATGTGCAGCCAGGCCATAAAGACACCCAGAGTCAGGGCGTCGCAGCCGCCGTAGACCCGCTCATGTCAAATTTCCCTGCCGTAATACTTCCTTGCAGCCGGCTGCTTCCCAAACTGGGCCGTACAACATGTTGCAAATGTACCTGTTGCTGAACCCAACCGCACAACATGCCTTCTCTGTCGCAGTTGAACAGTGATCTCCACTCACTCTGCTGATTGGTCGTGCTGTGCTGTGCTGTTGCTTGCTGTGCTGTGTCATGCTGTGCCATGCCACCATGATGTTCCAGGGCTTCAGCTGGTTCACTTCCAGCCTAAAAGTGGATGCAGATGGTGACGCAGCACATGACTTCCTGGGCGAACGGCACAGCAGCAGCAGCGGCGCAGCAGCTGACAGACCTGAGGAGCCAAGCAGCAGCGCGACGGGGAGCAGCGAACCAGACAGCCCTGCAGGCAGTGATGGGCAACGAGGCAGCGCGCAACAGCAACAGGTAAGCAAGGTAATTTTGGGTGTCCGTGGCTGTTGTGTACGTGGCTAGCCCGTGGAAACCCCCTCCCTCTCTCTCCCTCTGCCGTTGGTGTCAAAAAGCAGCAACCAGGTGGTGTGGGCGGCACTTGGGGGAGGCTGCAGCTGGGAAAGTGCTTTAGCTAGTTTGATCAGAAGTGGCCAAACTTGCTGCAGCACAGCAGTTGCGCTACAAAGATACATGTGCAGGTATTTGACATGCCGTGGCTGTGGTAAAAATTTCTCGTTGGCTGTGTTTGACATAGGTGACAGTGGAAACCTGTGCAACCATGTCAACGCATCACTAGGGATTGCAAGTTGTGACGCTTCTGCATTCTGTTGCTTTCATTGCTGATGATGCAGGGTTCAGCAGCCACAGCGCAAAGCAGTCAGCAACAGCAGCCGCAGCCGTCTCAGCAAGGGCAGCAGCAGCAGCACCCGCAGTCGTCGCACAGCTTCAAGCTACATGGCGTGAGGCAGGGGAACCTCATTGTTTCAAACAGCTGAGCTCAGCATTCGCCTTCTTATATGCTTTTCGGCTGTGCGGGCCGCCATTGTTGTGTCGAGAGTGTCGTGGCCAACTTGTGGACTAAGGCTATGCATTGTTGGAGGTGCCTGTTGCCGTCATTTGTCCTCCTGCCTCTGTGGAGGGTGGGGGGCTCAAACTGTCATGAATACAGTTCAGCAGGTTTCAGAGAGGTTGTCGTGAGGGGGTGCTGTACTGCTCGCAGCAAAGGGGCAGCATGCTGTGCAGCAGTGTAGCTGCCAAGCTGTCAGCTGCATCCTGTGGTGCATGGCTCCTTTCCTGTAAGAGTGAGGGGCACTGCCTTCACTCCGCAACAACGCGCATACGTGCACCCCGCAGCAAGGTGCATGCTATCGCTCACACAGCGCACTGGCTGGTGGTGCGTCCGCTTCCATCATTGAAGCTGTGTCAGTGCATGTCCAATGCACGGCATGCTTTGAATGCAGGGCCGGCACCTGTGTTTGGGGTTGGGGTTGGGGTTCTGCCACGGCGGGGTTCACAGCGGTGCGGCAATGCATGCATCGCAGGGCATGCCCCGGGCAGGGATGCAATGGTGCATGCTTTGGGCAGCGTTTGCCAGGACAAGGCTCACAGTGGCGCTGCATAGGGCCTCACGCATGTGGCGCATATACTGGAGTTGCCTTGGTACCTTGTATGTTGAATGTCGTCAAGCTGAGTTCCAAGCGCCATGTGCCGCACAGCACATATGCACGATCGCACGGAGGCATGTACACAGCGCTGAGCTGTGCTAGCTAGGTTTGATGATTGAGGGACTGTTCAGCAGCAGGATGATCCACTTGGCTGCCTGGCGCAGCCCCTGTGCAGTTGCCTGGTGTGTGTTTGCTGTGCACCCTTGCCTTGGTGGTGGTTCAAGGTTCCAGCTGTTGATGGGCAGGCTTTGGGTGAACTGTTGGCTGTAGGTGTTCACCAAGCCTTGACTGGGTGTTGGGGAGGATAGGCTACATGGTCTTGGGTGGTCCGCTCGTCCTTCATTTTGCGATGCAAGGTTGCTCAATGTGCACATTGGCATGGAGCAAGCATGGCTGCTTGTCATCACTTTTTTTTTAATCGGCGGTGTTGGTGACATAAGCAAGGTTACACTGATGAGCCGTACATGGATTCACAACAACGCAACACAACTCCACCTAATATCCTAAGCCGCTGCCAGACAGGCTGGTGCAGCGTGCCAACACACAAGTTCAAATCCAAAACCAGAGTTGTGCTTCATCCTCCTCACAATCAGTCACTGCTTTGCCTGTCATCACATTGGCACCGTAACAAAGTGACTCAACCACACACTACCTGCCCAAACCCATACTCATCCTCTCCCTCCACACGGCATGCACGTGTGCTGACCACACAATCAACTGAAGCCTAATCCACGGCATGCATGTTTGCTGACCACACGATCAACTGAAGCCTAGTCCGCAGCCACTGATTGAAACTCAACAGCAGTGCCACATGCGTCAATCAGCATGTCGCACACATGGCATGGCATGGCAGCGCACAGGGCACCGCAGAACTTCTGGGATGATCCCAAGCTCCAGCTTCCAATGCGAATCATTCGCGGCAGCATGTGTCCTTGGAAGGTAGTATACCTTCCATAGGCAATAAAATGCCTATGCTGAGCCAGGTATGCTACCTAAGCGTTGTAAGGCAGCCAAGCCACACGCCGTGCATGATGCCTTGTGGGCACCCCAAGCAGGCCCCACACCGTGTGGGGCAGTGCCAACACTGCCTGATGGGACTCTTGCAGTCCAGATATTATGGGATTGAACTGAGCACCTCCTGGATTTGCAACCATAGCACCTTCACCCCCCAAACCCCCACCCCTCTCCATCCCCACACACCTTGCAGACTTTGACTGCGGCACATGTTGCCTACTGCTGCATACGACAGCCAACCGAGCACGGACAAGCTGAAAGGCATACAGGCGTTGGCCAATCAACATGATGGTTTCCACCATCGCAACCCCGATGCACACAAACCCACAAGCCTCTCAAAGCCAGCCACCAACTTGGTGACGGTTCCATCAGTGGCAACTTCATGTCTCACCCACACTGTGCCACATGGCATGTCACACTGGGTGTTTATGAACACCCAGTAAAGCGCACACAGCCGGGCTGCCACGCACTTTGCTGTGAGACTGCTCTGAGTCCGCCACTGCAACTGCCTTCGGTCAGTGGACTGCACTGCACGGCCGGCCGGCCTGCCATGCCTGGCAGGCACACACAAGCAAAACAACGCTAACTCCATCAGCCAGCTGTGACAGCTGCTGTAGCTGCCAGCGGGAGACGTCTATACGGCACAGGCACACGGCACGCGACCATTGTACAGATTGACTGCTGGTCAAGCTGACAGTGACTGCCGGCGGCCTGAGAGGGGAGCCCTCTGGGGCGACCATCACAACCCTCCAACACAATCTTTACGCACCCCACCGGCAGTGTGCACAGCTGTCAACACAAAACGCGGGACAGAGCAACTGAACCCCTGCCATGTGGCACAATGCTCTGATGAAATGCACCGCGCTCAGCCACTGGGGCCCACCCCCTCATGAAACATGTGAGGCTATCACACTGTGCAAGACCTGCACCAGGCCATCAATGCCGGGCCCATTGGTCTGCAACAAAGTGCCACAATCCACACGAAACCTGCAGCAGAAACAGCGCTGTTGCCGCGAAACCGGCTTGACGCAGTCTGCATGAAACAACAGCGTGTATCCACGGCTCAAAAGGCTGTAACTGCCATTTGAGGTATTATTCCTGCCCAAACTGGAGCAAAGGCGCTCGACAGGCTGGCAGTGTCAGGCAACTTGCTGAGTGCGTATGAAAAGGGGCACATGCGCCACAGAGCGCCCATGTGCAGTCGGCTTGACAGACTGTCATGTTGCAAGCAAACCGCAGTGCCATTACAACAGTGTTGGCCAAAGGGCTCCTGGAGAAGCAGAAAGCAGACTCTGACGTGCGTGACGCGCGCGGTCAAAGCACCTGCCATGTCAGCATGCATTAGGCTTTTGATGCGCAAAGCCTGGAGAGCAGCAAAACAGGTGCCAAGTGTGGCAGCCGCTGGAAGACGAAGGTGTTCCAAACGTCCACCCTGCACCAGCGCATCTCTCAGCATATGAAATGCCAACAGCAACTGCGCCATCACTGCAGAACGGTGCAGCATGCATGAAACCGCAAGCAGCATGCATGAAACAACTCGCAGCATGCATGAAACAACTGCAGAGCCTTCAAGGAAGCGGCTTCAGTGCAGAGCATGAGCAGCAAGTTGCACAGCTGGCGATGCATCAAATCAGTCAATAGGGCGTTGCGCACAGGCACAGGCACGCCCGACAGGTCAAGCTGCAGACTCAAGTGCCTTCAAGTGACACTATCACCATTCTGGTAGCGACGCATGCTGCTCAGCACTGCACAAACTTTGCTTGCAATGGCTTGAAGCCATTGCAGCATGCCAGTGCCCGAGTCAGCACCAGTCTTGCAGGCCGACGTGCACTTGAAACAGGCCCCGTCATGTCAGCACAGATGCACCATACATAACTGCACTGCGCACCATCGGATGGTGCGGCATGCGCGGCATGCCAATGTGCTGCGCATGCTGGTGCAGCGGCTGCATCGAAGCAACAGCCGTGCAATTACCTCACAGCGTACACCACCACTCAACCGTCATAATGAGCGAGCAGTGCATAAAAAGTACGTAGCACACAACAACAACATACGATACGGTGCGATCATACATACATACATACATAAGTAACCAGTGTCACCAGTGCTGATTGCCAGACACACACACCACACAACACGGCGTTGCAAGCGCCAATGAGCAGCATGCCACATTGCCATTTCCACTGTCCTGCACACACCGCAAACCCTATACCACAGACTCAAGCTCTATCACAGTATCGCCACCACCAACGGTTGCCAATCTACCAAGGCCTCAGCCCCTGCTCCTACGCAGCCGCAGGATCTGCCCTCCCCGCACTATGAACTCATCCTTCATACTGAACTTCCTAATGCCCCACCTGAAGCTATACACAGCCTCAACCACCGACGGCTTCCCCTTAGGGTCAGGGCAGCTCACATTCAGCTGAGGCTTGGGCAGCTGCTTTGCCAAGCTGGTGACACTGCTGCTGGCAGCACTAGTGACACCTGCTGCTGCTGTAGCGTCACCGGGAACCTCACCGCTGCTGCTGCTGCTGCTGCTGTCGGTGGCTGTTGCCTGTGCCATCTTCACAAGCTGATCCATACCTCCATTCAGGCGGCGGATGATAGCTGTCTTACCCACGTACAGCTGCTTGTCTAACCCCACCATCTTCGCAGCATCGGCTAGCAAGTCACTCACTGCGGAATCTGACGCCCACTTGGTACTGCCAGCCGATAAGGCAGCTAAGAAAGCCTCTGCGAAAGCCCTCGCCACCTCACTGCTGCTCTTGCTGCTGCTGGTGAGGCTTGCCGGGATGCTGCCGGAGTCAAGGCTACCTAGAGACGGCATGCTGCCGCTCTGCTGAGATGCTAGTAGCCCTGCTGTTGCTGCACCGGTACCGCCCCTAGGGGCTAAAGACCCAGAAGAACCCCCAGAAGCAATAGAGGGAAGGTTGCCGCAGCTGTGACTGGCAGAAGCAGCAGCAGCGGAGTGCATCCGGGTGACAGCGAGTGACATCAGAGAGCCATTGGTGCCGTGACTGCTGCCGCTGCTGCTGAGTTGGCCAATAGAGGAGGCTCCATAGGACCGGGTCTCCGGCAGCAGCAGTTGGGAGCTGCCCATTGGGGCATAGGACACAGACCCTGACAGCCGCCAGCTCGAGCTCTGTTGTGTGGAGCTCAGCAGGAGGCTGCTGCCGCCGCCGGGAGTGTTGCTGCTGCTGTTGCCGCCCAGGGGGCCCCTGCTGCTGCAAGGATACTGGCGTCCAGTGCTGCCTGCTGCTGCAGAGCAAAGGGACCCTCGGCAGCGCTGCTGCTTCCGGCGGCTGCTGCTGCTGCTGCTGCCTGGTCGAGAGAGAAGGATGAGGGAGGCCTGGGCAGTGGGGGCAGAGCTGCGAGTTGCCTGCTGGGGTTAGGGGAGAGCAGGTTGCCCCTGCTGCTAGCCCCCAAACCCTGCTGCTGCTGGACACCTGACTGGGCTGCCTGCTGCTGCTGCTGCTGCTGCTGCTGCTGCTGCTGCTGATGGTTGTTTGACAGCAGTGTTGCCGCCGACAACCCGGGTGGTGTATATGGAGTGCCCTGACTGCTGCTGCTGTTGGCAGGGGTCAATCCCAATGGTGCAAGCTTCCCACTGCTGCTGCCATTGCTGCTGTTGTGTCCTGACCCCGCCCTACTGCCAGCTTCAGCAGCAGCAACAGCAGTATCAAGGCTTGCATCTGGCGCACTCTTCAGGCGGCGCGTGGGCAGGCTGCTGGTGCGGCTGAGACCCCCAAGCATTGCCACAGCAGACTTCACCCTCCCTAGACTGAATAAACCCTTGGCCCGGCTGCCTGGCTTGGCTCCCTTCCCACCCCAGTTCAAACTGAAGCTCCCCACCCTGCTGAAGCTACTGCTGCCACCGCTGCTGCTGCTGCTGCTGCCGCCTCTGTTGAGCTGTGACAGGCTACTGAAGGACTTGGAGGGCCGCAGAACCCTTGGTGCGCTGTCACTGTCATCCTCCTGGTCCATTTTGAAGGTGACATTCCCTGGCCGAGAGCTACTAGCTGCTGCTGAGGCACCCTCCTGAATATTATCAGTGGGGACCGGACCTGGGAGGTCCAGCAGCGCAAAGACCTGAGCCTGTGGCTCAGGAGCCGCTGCTGCTGCCACAGCAGCGGCAGCAGTGGCAGCAGTGGGAGCGCCGGTGACGCCTGACACTCCGGTGACTGAGGACGCCCAGCTGAGTTTGCTGGTGAGTGAGGGTCGCATGGCGATGCTGCTGCTGTGGCCTGGCAGGGGGGTGTACAGGGGTGCTGAGGATACTGTGACCTGCATTCCCTGCTGCTGCTGCTGCTGCTGCTGCATTGCTGCCAGGCTTCTGTAGCTGCTGCTGCTGTTGCTAACCCCTGAAGCAGGACCCACAGCACCCTGAGAGCCAGGGGTACTGCCTGCAGGCCTGAAGACAACTGCACCTGCTGCTGCTGCTGCTGCTGCTGCTGCTGCTGGTGTGGCAGCACTGGCAGCAGCAGGGTCGGCAGGTGAGCTGTGGCGGGGTGCTGACCTCGGATGCTGCTGCTGTGTGAGCAGTGATGCCGTAACCGCCTGCTGTAAGTCGACCTGAGCGAATGGGGAGCTGGATACAGACAGAGTCCGGGTGACCTTCCCCGCTGGCAGCTGTGCTGTGCTGCTGCTGCTGCCGGGAGTTGAAGGGGGTACCTCTGAAGATCCAGCAGCTGTGCCCTGAAGAAGTAGGCATGCTGCTGCTGTAGAGTCCACAGCAGCTGCGGCCACCTGGGGGCCAGGGGTGTGGTTGGTGGTTGCCTCAGGTGCTGTTGTGAGAAGGACTGCTGACTTGCTGCGGCTGTGGTGGGGTTTAGGGGCTGGTGCCGCAGCCGCAGCAGCCTCCACTAAACCCTGCACTGCAGCAGCGTCACCCGCAAACGCTGCTGCTACAGCAGCGGATGTGGAGACCGCATGACTGCCGTCACTGACACTGGAGTGCTCAGGGATGGTTGCCGGCAGGGCTGGGGTTTGGTCCACAGGGTTTTGGAGGGTTTGGTCCGCGCTAGGGTTTTGTGCCAGGGCTGGGCAGCTGGGGCTGAGCCTGCTGAGGTTTAGCGGCAAAACCCCGAAAGGCGTGCTGCGCCTGCTGACAGGTCCTGTACCTCCCCCGCTGGCCACTCCACTGCCCAGGCTGTCAGACGTATTCAAAAAGTAACTGCCGGATTTGAACGCGGGTGTGGTGGTTGCTGAGTCAGCTGGGAGGGAGTCTGAGGCTTTGAGCGAGGTTGACAGCTCTGGCTGTAGCATCCTGAAGCTGAGGCCAGACTCTAGCTTGCGCAGCTTGGCTGCTAGGCCAGGAGGTAGGGTGAGAATCTCATCATCATCATCAGCTGGATCTGCTGCATCTGGTGCTGGCTGTGGGAGGAGCTGCAGGGACTTGAGGGACGCGTCTTCAGGGGCTGCAGCAGCCGCTGCTGGGGCGGCTGTAGCGGCTGTAGCAGGTGCTGCTGGGGCTGTGGCTGTAGCAGGCAGCAGGACCTCACTCCAGCCTGCAACGGAGGATGCTGTGGCTTGGCAGCTGCAGCTGCTGCTGACAGTGATGCTGTGCTTGGCTGGCAATGCCAGCACAGCAGCAGCAGCAGCAATAGCAGAAGTGGCGGAGGCGATTGCGGCCCCCGCAGACCCCAGGCCCTCTGCTTGGTCTGTACAGTGCTGTGGCTGTGGCAGCACGGGGAGCACCTGCTGCTGCTGCTGGGTTGCAGGCAGGGGCACTGGCAGGCCGTTGACTGCAGCCACTCCCGGTGGGAGTATAGTTGCAGCAGCAGGCAGCGGCTGCTGCTGCTGCTGCTGCTGCCGTGCAGGGGTGCTGCTGCTGGAGGTGGCGGTGCGCGGCGGCGGCTGGCTGCTGCTTGCGCTGCCGCCACCGCTGCTGGTGCTGCTGCACAGGGCTTTGCTGTTGTGCTGGAGGTCGCTGTGGATCTCAGAGGGGGAGTCCTTCGTGTCCAGCTTACCACCTGCAAGGATGTGGCGGGGTGGGGTGGGGTGGGGTGGGGGGTGGGGTGAAGTATGGTGGGGGTGGGTGGGCAGGGGGGGTGTCGGTGGGAAGATGGCAACTAGAGCACCAGGCACAGCGTATGTGAGCACCTTGTTGTATATAGGGCGTCCTTTGTGTGAGATGTGGCCACGAGTGCCATTGCCCTAGACCCCCAGGCGTGTTGGTTGAAGAGCCGTCCTCAACGGACGCGAGGCCAATGGGACGCAGTCCTATGTCGTTAAGAGACCAAGGGGGTGTCTCTGTATCTTTTTTTTATCTTTTTGTGTCCAGCTTACCATCTGAGGGGAGATTGGGTGGTGGTGGGGGGTGTGGGTGGGGGAGGGGTCACCATGAAAATGGCACGTCAAGTGCCAGGCACAGTGCATGTGAGCAGCTCGTACAATTGCAGCATTGGCATGCGTATATGCTGCGAAATGCGGCGCTACCACTGGCAGCACCGCATGGCATGCACCTCAGCGACAATAAGATGCATTGACTCAAGAAATGATTTCTTGCTGCGCTACGTAGCAGTGGTATACCACGCAGGTGATCCATGCGCAGCAACCACTGACTCGTTCGCTGCAGGTTGCACATCTCCCTCGAGCTGTCCACCAACGGTACCATCAGGCAAGTAAGCGCACCTTTGGATCTGGAGTAGCCCTGCGAGAAGCTCCCAAACATGGCGTTGGCGGTGGACAAGCTGTGGGGTGTCAGGGGCACCAAGCTACAGCTGGCAGCCTTGCCGAGCCTTGAACCCCCTGATGCTGAGGCAGCTGAGCCGCTGGGGGTGTAGGCATCAATGCTCAGCCTACTGTTGTGTATGCCCGCCTGCGCAGACCCCATGTCCTTCTGCTGCTGCTGCTGCTGCTGCTGCTGCTGCTGCTGCTGTTGCCAGGAGGTGGGGGTGCACTGGGTGTTGGTGGCATCTGGGGACGGTGCAGGGAGGGTGTCGTCTGCGCCGATCAGAACCAGCTGCTGCTGCTGCTGCTGCTGCTGCTGTTGGTGAAGGATGGCTGCAGCGGAGTAGGGGGCTTGGAGTGCATCTTTGCTGCGTACTGTTTCAACTTGACCCTTGGTTGCGGCACCATCTGCAGGATGGTACTGCTGCTGAGACAGCCCTGCCTCAGGACCAGTCAAGTCGTCTGCTGCTGCTGGTGCAGAGCAGCACAGCCACTGCAGCCTGCTGCTCTTGGATCTGCGTTTGCTACTGCTTTTAGGTGCCCGCATGGCAGCATCCTTGCTGGTGCTGCTGCCTGTACTGTCACCCTGGCGCAGCGGTCTCAGCAGCATCTTGACTGGGGGTGCTCCTCCGCTGCCCTAGCTCCGTTAAAGCTGTCTAAGTGCGACTGGGTGCTGATTAGTGCGTTGCTGTCGAAGCTTCATGCCAATGCGAGTGGCAGGAGCTGATCGTTTCAGCTGCTGCCTGTGAGCAACAGGTGACGGACCATGGGTGAGAGTCGCGCAAAGACATCATGCAAGCTATTAATTCATTTACACATGCTTTTGAAGCACTTTATGGCGCCTGAAACGCACCTGTGGGCATCTCCCAGGTGAGGGCGCTGAGGCTAGCTCGCGCCACTCATGCGTCCACAAGCGCGACCAACCTTAGATATCTATTGATCTGACACTATTGAGCAGGGATGTGGGTCAGAAAGACGTCCAGCGGCCGTGTCAGACCCGTCCAAGAACGTGGCGCGGGTTCCCGCAGAATGAAATGGTCAGTAGTCCATGCGTCAGTTGCTCAATCTTGTACAGGAACATCCCTTGGGAGCCTGTGATTTCGTAACCTTGCTCACGCCGGAGGCGGTTTTTCCCAGGTTTGACTTCGGGCAAGATTGCAGATTCTCCAGCCACGTGCGTACAGTAGGCATCAAACTCTGTTTGAAGGTTTAGTTAGGATGTCTAGCACACGTTCACCTCGATGGGTGCCACTGCTGTTGCTTGTCGTCACCGGTGCCTTATGCCGGTGCGGGGCAGCAGCACACGCATGTGCAGCCTCATTTTCGACTCAGGAGGCGTGGTTATGCATCCAGCAGCAGCGTCTGATCCGCCTCGAGCAGGCTCTGAGCCTTATCCACGACCCCAGCAACCTTGGCAGCAGTAGCACCCAAGGGTACTTGAAGGCTGAGGAGTTCATCTTGTACAGTTACCTGCCAGCAGAGGCAGATGACATACTGCCAGAACCTGAGCAGCACACCGCAACGGTCACAGCTGGTGCTGATACATACAAGCTGCAGCCAAGCAGGTCTTTACTTCAGCTGTCAGGCACTGTTACAGACACAACAGTGACAGACAACCAACTCACACGCACCACAGCGCGTAAGTCAAGCCTCATAGACCCCGAGGGCACTTTCCAGTTCGCCAGGGAAGACTTCAGCAGGTCTACTATGTCCCTGGATAACTTTGAGGAGGAATCGGCCAGGCAACTGGAAGCGTTCTCCCCTGGCCTTGCTGCTGCGGCCAAAGCCTTCCTTGGAAGCGGCAGCAGTGCACCTACTGCAGCAGCAGCTATCACTTCAGCCAGCAGTACTAGTACAGACAGCACTGCCAGCGCCCAAGAGCAGCAGCAGCAGCAGCAGGCGAGAGCGCCGCTTGTTTTTGCTATGGCTGGCGGAGCGCAGGGTCAAGGGCCTCAGCCCATGCTGCGCATTGTGGGAGGTGTGGAGGCACCAACAGACAGGTGAACCCAGGCTATAGCTGTAGCTTTAGGGTGCTAGCGCTAGCCCTGCTGCAGATATGGACGCTCCTGCAGTGGCTGTGTACATGTTCATATGACTAGGGACTCCTCACTTCTTGGGGTTACATATCATATGTAACTTGTGAATGTGAATGTGAATGTGAATGTGAATGTGAAACCTGCACTTTTTGATGCTACTTCGCTGCAACACTTCGCTCTCTTGCGTCTGCTGCTGCTGCTGCTGCCAATGTTGTTGGTACTGACTGCAGGAAGTACGTGTGCGCGCTGAGAGCTCCCAACCCCAATGGCGGGACCTACTTGTACTGCGGTTGCTCCCTCATCGCACCCAACGTGGTGCTCACTGCTGCACACTGCATTGTGGAGTCAAACCTGCGCACACCAATAGTGGAGGTGAGCTTCCAAGACGGCTATCAGGGCTGAAGGGACTCCTCTTAATGGTTGAACATATGTTTGCAGCAGGTCAAGCTCAGCAGCTCTGAGAACATATTGTGTGACTGTCTCAGACCTATGCTAAGGGTGCAAGACCATGACACTGTTTTTTGCCTGCCGCCGCCTGCTGCTGCTCCTGCTGCTGCTGCTGCTGCTGCTGCTGCTGCTGCTGCTGCTGCTGCTGCTGCTGCTGCTGCTGCTGCTGCTGCTGCTGCTCCTGCTGCTGCTGCCGCCCCCGCTGCTGCTGCTGCTGTTGTTGCTGCCCTTGCATGACCGCACAGATTGGCAGGTACTTCCAAGATAAAGGCAGGGACAACGGTGTCAATGACTTTGACAGGATTCAGGTGGGCATGTGTGAGCCAGCCGCTGGCATGGCATGCAACAATCATGATTTGTCACACACTACATTGGTGTAGCACACCCAGTGCCATTGGTACTGGACAACTTGCTCAGCCAGCAGGCTTTCTTTCCACAATGTCACTACTACATCATGCTGGCTACCAGACATGCCATGACTCTCTGGTTACAGCTACAGTCACAGTTACAGTTACAGTTACAGTAATTGGCTCAGCAAAAGCCGCGCAACCCACAAGGGAGCCAGAGGCTCATGGAGGCTACCATCTGTGCCGCGCGCGCTGTGCTAGCACTTGTTGTTACGCTGGTGCTGTGATGTGTCGCCGCTGCCTTGCTTGTCTGCAGTGTGAGTCCAGCTCCATCCACCCGGCCTGGTCAGGCACCACAGCTCAGGGTGACATTGGACTGTGCTTTCTGGAGTCATCCTCACGCTTCACACCTGTCATACTTGCAGAGGAAGGTGAGCTCTCTCAGTGACTGGTATTCAATATTCAATATTCAATGATTGCACCATTCATGGCTGTTACCCAAATCCAAGGAAGGGAGGGCCCCTTCACTGTGAAACGTGTACTTTGAAACACTGCACTATGCACCCATGACTGGCCCTGAGTACGACCTGGCCCGGGCACCCCCCCCCTTGTAACACCTTGCCTCTGAAGGCAGCAACCAGGCAGCCTCATGACTGTGGACGTGTCAGCCCCCCCTCCCTCCCCTTGTGTTGCCCTCCTCTCAAGGCTTGTTCACGGGCACTCAATGTCACCGTACTACAACTGCCATGCGGATTTCTCGTGTCTAATGTGCATGTCTGCTGCACTTTGCTATGTGTGCCCCCAGCCAACACCAAGATTACTGCTGGCCAGCCCCTCACCGTCCTTGGCTGGGGTGCCACCTCTGAGGGCGGCAACTAGGCAGCATCCCTCATGACTGTGGGCGTGTCAGCCCCCCCCCCCCCCTGTGTTGTCCTTCTCTTCTCAAGGCGTGTTCATGGGGCACTCAATGTCACTACAACCTCCATGCTGTCTAATGTACATGCCCCTTGCATTCCTTTCTGTATGATCCCAGCCAATACCAAGATTACAGCCGGCCAGCCCCTCACCGTCCTCGGCTGGGGTGCCACTTCTGAGGGCGGCAACCAGGCCGCCTCCCTCATGACCGTCGACGTGTCAGCCACAGACCTGGCCACCTGCAACCGAGCTTATGACAACAATATCAACGGAGACACGCAGCTGTGTGCGGGGGTGCCGGAGGGAGGGAAGGATGCATGCCAGGGAGATTCTGGGGGTCCTCTGGTCATCAGGGGTAACACGGCAGCCGACGATGTGCAGGTGCGAGTTTGTCCATATAGGGAGGGAGGGGGCAGCTGAGCCTGAAGCATGGTGCTTCAGCCACGCTGCTGCTGGGGTGCGCCCTGGTCAGCAAGATGCGTGCAAGAAGCAGGCGCCAGCTGGTTGTCGAACTTCACTTCGGAATTGTTGGTGGTATCCTGGTTGGTGGTACCAATGTTCTCTGCCCCGTCAGCAAGTTGACTGCGTCTTGCATTCCCTGTGCATTGGCTAGCTAGCACAAGGTGGGTGGCTCAGCTCTGTTGGTGCTTGTGTTCATGGCTTGCTGCCGCTCAGGGCAGACTGGCAGACTAGCAGTGGCATACATGGCCAGGCTTGTGTGGTGCATGCATGCAGGTGGGCATTGTGTCCTTTGGCATCGGCTGTGCGCGTCCCAACTTGCCTGGCGTGTACACCGATGTGAGGGCCTACAGGGAGTGGATCGCTCAACAGATGCTGGTGAGTGAAGCACAGATACACGGTCACAGTCAGCTGAGCTCTGTGGCAAACACCAATACTATAGTATGCACACGCCTACTGGTGCTACCCTAGTAGGGGCGCTGCCGTACAGTTCCTCTGAAGTTGACTGCACTCAATGATAAAAGTCAGCATATGAAACATGTCACGATGCAGCACAAGCAGCCATTGCCATGGCTGTGTTGACGTATCAACTGAGAAAGAGCATGACTGGCCCACACTAGCATACACTGCTGACACGTGTACCAGGAAGTTACTTGGTAGTGCCATTCAGTGAATCATTCACTAGGCTAGTCACCTCACTATTGGACACCTGTCACTGTGTGTGTACTGTCCCCTTCACAGGCTCGCGGCGTCTCATACACACCAGTGACTGGCGGCTTCAACACTACACAGGCAGTAGACCAAGCCAGTGCATGTGCTTGCACATCAGATGGCAAGAGCGGCAGCACACTGCTGAGTTCGTCGCTGGCTGGCTGCAAGCAGCATGGCCTGAGCACAGGTGACACAGAGTACTACTGCTACACCCAGGGTGGCACTGAGTGCACTGATGCAACCCGTTCAAATGCATACCCAGGTAGGGCTGGCCTGTGGTCCTTGATCTGGGTGCCGGGGGAAGGGGGGAAGGTGTTACTTGTGGTTTTTTGCTATTGGAAGGGATGTCTCAACCTTTAGAAACCCTCGCTGCCGCGCAGTGCTGTACTTGATACAGTTGGCGCCATCACACTTGTAGAAAGTGGCACCGGTGGGTACACTGCAGCAACACCAGGGTACCCCGGGTAGGGCTTGTGTACTGCCAGGGCTGACAGCCTGTGCCAATACGGCTACATGCATGTGAAGGGTGCAAGCACACCGACATGCAAGGTTTCCCGCAGGATGGTTCAACAATGTCGGTCAGGCGGTCTGACCTCCTTTGTCAAAAATTCACTCATTGTTTCCTTGGTGTTGTGCTGCCCTGCTGCTGTGTTCAGGTGCTGCTTGGGTCAGTTGCAGCTCCAAAGTGACCAAGTCTGAAGGTCCAACCACGTCATAGCAAGCCTTGACTAATTGCTTCCTTGGTGCTATGCTGTTCTGCTGCTGTTTTCAGGTGCTGCTTGGGTCAGCTGCAGTCCCGAAGTCACCAACTTGGTCTCGGACTTGAAGTCCGAAGGCCCAACCCCATCACAGCCAGCCCTGTCTCATTCATCCCCTGGTGCTGCTGCTCTGCTGCTGTTTTCAGGTGCTGCTTGGGTCAGCTGCAGCCCCGAGGTCACCAAGTCCGAAGGCCCAGCCACTTCACAGCAGACAACCTCTGCCCAGCCCGCCACATCAGCCAGCCAAGACATGGTCAACGCCCCTGCTGCTCAGCTGCTAGGCAGTTGGCTCGGGCAGTGGCTGGCAGGCTCTATGAGCAAGATAGGACCCAACATGACTGCTGGCTTGAATGTCACTTCCGCAGTCAACAGGACCGCAGTGGCGTCGAGGCGCGGTGGCGGGTTCTTCAGCAGGAATGCTGTGCGTGGCTAGATGGGATGTGGTGTAAATGGGGTGGGCATTTTGACAATTTTGCTGTCTGTTACTACAGTGCTGTGATCAAGTACTGAGGTGCTGTGCATGTGATGTTGTTGGCGGTTCAAGAGGCACTTGTGGTTCACAATCCACACCAAACATTGGACCACGTGACTGAACTGTCCTTCAGTTCAAATATGTGCACCCAGGCCCTGGGTTGAACCCTGCTGTTGTCACACGACAGCAATGACAAGTACCACAATCGTCTAGCTTCAGCTGCACATGCATATGCATCACTATACACTTGTTTCCGTTGACAGACACGGCAGCTTCAGCCTCTGCGATCTTACTACAAAGTATCACAGCTCAGCGCATCAACAGAACTCATCTGAATACATCACACTCCTGCCAGGAGCACTGCTCTCGCCCAACCACATGCTGGCACAGTCAGTGCTTCTGCATGTGCGCCTTTGCCCGTTCGCTGCAAAGCAGGAGGCCGCCTGGTGTTGCCAGCACATCCACATGCCTGTCATGTGAGTCCATGGGGAGCTCATCCACCAGCTGCTCATCAAACGCCAGGGCCACTGCAAGCAGTAGTACAGACAGCACAGGAATTGAACCCAATCGATACTGTTGCAGACATCAGCCCAGAGAGGCTGAGCGAGTGACAAGGGAGCAGAGTGTCTAACCCCAGTGGGTTCATCACTACAAGCAAGAAACACTACAGGAATGCCTGTGCAAGCTGTCAACCCTTCCCTCTTGCCAACAAAGAGTAGAAAAGAGTCCCACTCCACCTCATGGCAAGCATACAGGGGCATACAAGGGCGTACTAATGAGGCAGTGCATCCTGAGGAAAGAGTTGCTACACCTTCACATGTGTTGCAGAGTAGACAGAAGTCACTGAAGCAGGAAAATGACGATATATATGCCGCTGCACGCCATGTGTTGTACGTGCTGCTGCTGCGCCACTCACCCAGCCATGGTCTGTGCCAGTGCTGCTGCTTGGCTCTATCATCCAGATTGTGCACCAGCTTGTCATAATACCTGGCAGCAGGGAAACAGTGGGGGGGGGGTGACATAGGCAATCTGTGTGTGCTGAGGCTGATGATACTATTGCAATACATGCGTAGAGTCCCAGCCAGACACACGCAAGCAGTGATGTGTGGATGAAGGGTGAACGGTTGGCCACAAGTGGGACATGCCAGTGGCGACACAACCTTCTCTGGCTGTGCAAGCCCTCCCCCTGACATGACATGCACGTTCCAGTCAGCATTGCACTACCATGCAGCCAGTGAACAAATCACACTCAATGCATGACTTGGAGCCATGAAGTAGGAAGGGTGGGGAAGGGCTGGGTGGGTGGGTGGGGTGGGTAGTGTGGTGGGGGAGTGGCGTGCAGTGTGACGCGCCGTGACCGCATTGCTGCTGTGCATGCAACACCCTCACTCACCCGCCTCCCCTGCCCAACCTTCCTCCCGTGCTGTCAAAGCCTAGGCCAGGCATCAGCAGCAGGTCCAACTGATAGGGTGCCTGTAAGGCTGTACGGCACAGCAGCATAATGCGAGCAAAGCAACAGGACAGCACACAGCAGCTCAGCTTGCGTGTCAGCAACAATCATGCTCTCAAGTAGAAGTGCCAGTGCACTGATTAGCCGCACACGGTATGATGTGCAGCTGACGGGATGAGGGACACAGCAACTTGTTGGGCCTCTGCCTTGCACAGGGTATTGCTGTAACGGCCTGTGCCCTGCAAGTCTGCAAAAGACTCCAGTTAAGGGGGAAGGATGGTATTGATTGGGGTCCCAGCAAACAGGGTTGGGGGCTGCAGGTCCAGCACTTTTGCACAAAACATGATTTATCATGCCTGGGGTAGTGCACCTGCCCAGCCAGAGGCCAATGGTTCTGGGCCCTAGGCAGTACCAGGCCCTGCTGAACCCTGCAGTGCCCTGCTGCTGCTGGCTGGGTTGGGCTGAGAAACGAGTACACCAGTGGGTTCTGACATTACAAACGTATTTTCGGCACTAAAAAATGTCAACTGGCAAATCGTCGTCCAATTCTCGATGTTGAATTTGTCTCACCGAGACAATGCAGATCTAGGCTATCGTCATCCATGTAGATGAATTCAACATCTAGGATCACACGGCATGCTTTTGGTCGGGTATTTTTTGGACCCATTAGTATGTATTGACAGCTAGCTGGTCCATCCGTACTCGTTTGTTGTCACCTCGGACTGATCATGGCAGCAGTACTGCTAACTTCCGTTTGAGACCAGTGCAAGCGTCGACGGGGCATAACACTGTCAGAGGGTGTTTCTGGACATCAAAGCAGCGTGTTGCTTCTGCGTGCAGAGGCCTGTGAGCGATGGGAAATGTGCAGCACAACAGCCATCACCACAACAGCAGCTGGCACCACTGCAAATGGCCACCATGACTGTCGGGCTAAAAACCATGTGGGTGGCTTCAATATGCCCTTATATGTACCCAAACCAAGTTTCGGCCACAGCAAGCCCCTGGTGGCTGGGAAAGTCTAATACCATCCTTCCCCCTTAAAGCAAGACCCGCCACTGCACAGTGGGTGGTACTTCCCCTGCCTGCACCTGCAACTCCAAACTCGAGCAATAACTATACAACTTATAAGTTGTGTGACATGTCTGCCACCAAATCAACAGCTGTCAGCAGCCCACCTTCCATCCTGGGGCTGCCATCTGGGTGGTTGCGGCTGGGCTCAAGTATGCCAAAGGGTGGCGCTGGGTGCAGGTCCTGTAGCGTGTCTGCAGCAGCAGCAGCAGCAGCAGCAGCAGCATCAGTGGCCGTGTGCGGTGTCGGCAGGTGGAGGGTCATTCATCAGCTGATTAGTCAAGGGTATTCTGGGCCCTGGAGTTGGAATGTACTTGATTTCTGTGGGCGTTGAAAGCCAAGGGTCTGTGTGTCTTGAACGCCAGGGACGGCCGGTGCAGGTGTGGCTGAGTATCCACCAAGAGCCACACGTCACTATCTGACACATCATATGTTGAGCTGCCATCAGACTCAAGCATGCCGCTTGAGTCCGTGTCAGTTTCGGACTCAAAATCAGCCTGTAGCCCAGCACAGGGCAAGGCAGGGTGACACAGCACAGCACAGCGCAGCAGATGGCGAGGTGAAGGGGGCAGGTGCTGGGGGCCTACCTATATGCAGCATGGACATGTTTGATGACTGATCCTCCACAAGAGGGACAAATACCTGTTTGCCTGCACACAGGCACATGCATACACACAGTAACACAGTCATCAGAAGGGGTTGTGCTCAGCAAGGTTTGCACCCTGAATGGACAAGATTGGAGGATGACATGGAGACCTTGCAGTGTTGCTATGACGAGGCCTGGCCCCACCACCAAGGCAGTGAGGGACATGGTCATGCCTCCGATCAGGCTGTCCACATGGAGTTCTATCACGAAGCAGAGCTGATTGCTTGACCCGATCCTGCATTGCTGCTGCTGCTGCTGCTGCTGCTGCTGCTGCTGCTGCTGCTGCTGCTGCTGCTGCTGCTGCTGCTGCTGCTGCCGCTGCTGCTGCTGCTGCATGCAACCCGTGTCACATTGTAGTGCGATCAATACCGTCGCACCCTCTTGACCAAGGAGTTATACTGCACAGCCGAGGCCTGGTCAGCACACCAAGTACTACTTGGCTAGCATTGTGTGCTGGCTTTGCTGTTCTTTCGTCTGCCGTTGTACTGGTGTGCCACACTGAAGAGGTAGTGGCTCTCCACATCCACACGGCAGGCTCAGCTGGTGGCACCAGTGACTCACCATGCTGCAGTGCTTCACTCAGTAGGGCTGTTGTGTCCACCTCCCTCAGCCGTTCACATGTGATGTACAGACCCACACTCGATGAGTCATGGAAGAAGCAGGACTGCAGAACGTGCTGGGCTATCTGCTTGCCTGCGAGACAGGGCGCCACAAGCAATGGCCTGTGTGTCTAGCTACTGCTGGGGTGCACGCCACCCATGAGGGTAACTGTATCTCAGGACACCCTGTGTGCGGCACATGGGGCTTGCAGCTCGATTATTATTGAACAGACAGATGACTGCGTGTTGGAAAGCAATCAGTCCAGTACTGACTTAGGCTGAGGCGCAGCATGTGTACCGCGCACTCATGAGCTGTGATGCATGATTCACACTACTCACTCACTATGCTGCTGCATGTTCTCCGATGTGAGAGACCTCAGCGTCTTCTTCACTTGCTGCCGCAAAACCCTCTTTGCGTCCTGCTCAGAGGCCAGCTGCGTTTGCTGCTCCGTTTCCATGCCTGCTGCTGCTCCAGGTGCTGCTGCTACTGCCCTGATGCTTCCTGTATGGCAGCTTGCTGTCTGGTGCCGTAACACACTGCTTTGAACAGGTAGTAGAGACTGTATGCGCTGCAAAGCTGCACCTCCGGGACCTCGGACACCAGCGTACATTGACTGGATCAACACAACCATGCCACGTGGCACATGCGGCTGCCAGAGGGGTCTGAAGATGTCATGAGCACATCACATCAACGTTGTAACAAGCTGTCATCGGAAGGATGAAGTTCGTCACGCCCTGGTCACGGATCTCCTTTTGAATGTGCCTGTTGGACTGACGACAGGCAAATTGTCGCAACGAACACGCCTCACGTGTTCAATCAATCTCGGTTGATTGCTCAAACACACGCTGTTGTGGCTACGACATCACTCTGCTGAGGTTGAAGACCTGATTCAGCAGGTGGCTCAGGCACCATGGCCAGTGGCAGTGCCACTGTGGCACCATAGCCATGGCTCAAGCTGGCCAGCTCAACGGCAACCCCCTTACTGCTGTGGTGGATCAAGCCTCGAGGAGCTCCAACATGTGCTTCGTTGCTGGACTGGGGCAACAGTAAAAGGTGAGCCATGGCCAGCAGTGCAGATGGTGTAACCCTGACTGTTCAAACAAGTACCACTGCAAGCAGCTAGCAGCTAGCTGCCAGGGGACCAGCGGGAGCCGGATGCATATGATGCCCAGCATGAAAGATACCATGTCATGAATGAAATTTCAGACCCAAAATCAAGCCGCAGGGGGGGGTCTGCATAACTTGGTGGTGTTTATTGGTGTTGGTTCTCAAACTCAAAGTGGCATCTGCACTTGGTGTACTGGCTCATGGGTGGACACAACAGGTCGATGTGCTGCAAGAGGGAGGTTGAAGGGTTTTGAGGGTGGCACTACTAGGCGTATATCGTCAGCAAACTGTCATTGCCAATTGAAAAGCCATTTCCCCCATCGCGGTCACCGCAAAATACATGTGAGAGCAGATGCGGTCTAAGGGCGGTTTAGGGTTGAGAGCCGTAGCAGCAACAATGCAGTGTTTGAGCAAGATGTACCACGCTGAGCCTCTTATGCTTATTCAACTGATCTGCACCTTCATTGAGGACTCTTCTCCTGCAGTTTGTCGAACTTGCTTGCCACCTGTACTGTGCGCTGGCGTGCAATCCTCGCTGTCATCTGCCTGCTGAAAGTTAAAACTTCTACATACAACAGGCTTACTCTTTAAAGTTAGAAGACGTGCTGACATTCACGTACAGCGTGTCCTAGGAGCCCTGCACAGCAGCAGAAGCGCCAGGTGTCAGACAGGTCATCCCACACAAGGCACTGGCCATGGGCCACTCCGTGCACTTCATGACGTGCCGCTTGGCACTGTGCCTTGTGACTCTGTTCAGCTTCGTTCCAGCCCAGCCCAACCCAGGAACAGGCCTGCTGCTGCTGTGGATAGCCACCAACGCAGCACTGCTGTTTGTCCTGCACCATACTTGGAAAGGTGCCTCCTGGTTTGCTGGAAGGGTAAGTGTACCTGCATTGATATGGTTGTAGTATCGTACTCCTGCCAATGCTGCAGCTAATAGAGACGATGTGACAACCTGAGTGCTGAGTGTGGTGTTGAATTGGCTTGGATGTTGGAGCATATGAGCCATACAGGTGCTGTGCAGCACTGTCACAGTCCGATACTAGGCTTGCAGTGAAAGGTACAAAGAATCCGATACATTCTCCCTTTCGGGGTGGCATCACCAGACAGCATGTGCATATGATGACTCAGCCGGACAGGTGCTGGTTTTGCTGGCACTGCTGCACACCCCACTCCTACGGTACAAAACACACCTGATTATCCAACAACAGCCAGTGCAACCAGTGCTTCTTGCTTATGTGCCCTGCAGGTGTTGACTTGGTGTCGCAAGGCTTCGCTGGAGGCAAGTAATGCGCAAGTGTCACACGCAAACAACTCACCCCTTCATTGCAACGAGGAGCCCACCGAGTCCATGGCCCACAAGGACCTGACAAAGCAGGTAAGCATCAACACATACATGCGGTGGAACACACTGTGATGATCTCTGCATACATACTTCTGCCTGTTGATTTTGACTGATATGAAATCAATGTGATCAGGACAAGAGGTCATCATCACCCAACAATCCTGCACGTGTGTTCCGGCCGGCAGGTTCAATGCACATGTAGCAGCAAATCAACATGTTGCAATACAAGACAGCCTGGGTGCACTTGGTGCCTGGGCCAGGCAACCTGTGACACAGGACATAAGACATAGAGCCTGGGCCACACCTGCGCTTGGCCTTGGCTGCTGCAGCTTCCGCACACGTCACATGCTGCTGCCGGCTGTTGCGGTCCTGCACACTTGATTGTAGTCACGTCAGGAAGCAATACGTACCCCTTCTCGCGTGAAGGGGGTTGCCCGCCTAGTGTACACGTAGCGGGGCCATAAATAGAACGGGTAAGCTAGCGGGTAAGCTAGCGTTGCCATGCATTGCGGATGCGTCACAGCTCAAGATGTGCTGCTACAGCCGTCGATTGCCAATAGACAGGGTCTGAGATGGCAAAAACAAGCCTTGGAGGTGAAATATCTGTAGGCTCTTACCCTTATTAGAGCACACGCGTGCCCGCCTGTTCTGACCACTGGATTGGAGCCTGATGGTGGGACTTTGTCAAACTGTGCTGCCTCAGGCAGTGCTACTGCTAGTGTTCTAGACCTGAACTTGGACTTGAACCCAAACCTGTCAACCGTGCCTTGAATAATGCTTGGTTACAACAATTAATGTGCTGAGTGGCAGACAGTGCACGGCAGGCAGCATTGCCACATCCCAAGAAACACAAATAACCTCGCCCACAAAGAAAAAGAAAAGAGGGAAAAGAAGGCACCCCCCATCAACCCCACGCGCTGCACAAACATTGCACGCAGCCGTCCACAAGCAGCCCGCGCCAACGCGAAAAGACCAACACAAGCAAACACAGGCGGGAGCAGCCGACGCATCGGGTGAAACCGACCCCAAAACGATCTGCGTTCTGCCAAAGTGCCGAGCAAAAGGACACGTCCCCCATCTGTGCGCCGGGAAAACCTTCAGTGAGGGAAAACCCTGTTTGACATCAACTCCAGCCGGCCAGAGTGGAGGCGACGACACTAGGTGGCGCTCGCTCCCAACAGCACATTGCATGCACAACAGCCACAGACAGATACAACACAAACTGCGCACTGCGCCAACGAAGGCCATCGCCAAAAGGCCGCCAGCCTGCCCTCCAAACTGCGCCATCGACAGCGCGACCCACGGCATGCAGCCACGCTGATAGCCTTGGCAGTACCTAGCAGCATCACACTCAGCAGCGCAGAAGACAAGCCGACCGTTAGCGCCACCCTTGCATACATGCCGGTCTCGCGCCTTGCAACCCAATCTGTGCACCCTGCACTGCCCTCCCAGGCTCTTGCCGTTGTTCTTTTCTCTGCACCACTGTGTGTACCCCTTGCACGCACAAAAGTAGTCTGCCGCCCTGTCGTCGTCAAAGGGGTGGGGAGGGGGGGAAACCTGTCGTGCCAATGTCAAGATACAGGTGCTACCTAGAAGCACACTGCATCTGCCAAACGAAAACACTTGAAGAGGCAGCCTATGCTGCTCTGCTATATAGAGGTGTCCATGCTGTCAGTTACGGTTAGTGAGCCACCTGCCCTGCAGGCCAGCACTGCCTGACAACGTGACTTTCTCTGCGGATTGACCTGGAGAAAGTCTCAGAAAGTCTCTTTGTAAATGATTTACATGGCTGACGTTAGTCGACTGTGTAGCATGTGTTGGCTAGCGGGCGGCCCCATGCATGGCTTGTAGAGAAACGAATGGTGCAATTGCTGACTCGACCAACCTGCTGCTTGCCATCCACTGCCTGCCATCCAGGATACAGAAGAGACACAAGCTTGGGAACCTTCCCGTCGCACAGCAGGAACTGCCAGCGTTCTCAGTTCCTCAGGAAGTTGTGTCCTTAATGAGGACACAACATCAGTGCGACACACACCGCTCGCAGGGGCGCCAGTGGATGCTACAGACCAGCAGGGGCGTACCGCACACCACGCAGCTTCAGCGTCTAGCCAAAGGGCAGGACTGCAGCTGCTGCAGGGCGCACATGCAGCAGTGGATGCTGCTGATACAGGGTACAGCACACCCCTGCACATGGCAGCCTTGTCGGGAGACACTGCAGCGGTGCAACTGCTGCTGGGCGCACATGCAGCAGTTGATGCTGCTGATAGAAGGGGCTGTACTATGGCATTCCTGCACCGGGCAGCGGAGGAGGGCCGCACCGAGATAGTGCAGCTCCTGCTGGGTGCACATGCAGCAGTTGATGCTGCTGATGCAAACGGCCGGACAGCTCTGCACAAGGCAGCCTTCAATGGGCAAACCCCAGTGGTGCAGCTCCTGCTGGGCGCACATGCAGCAGTGGATGCTGCTGACTCAGACGGCCGGACAGCCCTGCACAAGGCAGCGTTGAAGGGAGACACTGCAGTGGTGCGCCTGCTGCTGGGTGCACATGCAGCAGTGGATGTTGCTGCATCGGACGGGTCCACAGCCCTGCACCTCGCAGTGCAAGGCGGCAGCTCCGAAGTGGTGCAACTCTTACTGGATGCCTGTGCACCAGTGGACGCTGTCGGTTTGCAAGGCCGGACGGCGCTGCACATGGCAGCCTTCAAGGGCGACACTGAAATGGTGCGCCTGCTGCTCGCTGCACATGCAGCAGTGGATGCTGCTGATGCAGAGGGGTTGACAGCCTTGTATCTGGCAGTGAATGGGGGCCGCACTGCAGTGGTGCGCCTGCTGCTCGCAGCACACGCGGCAGTCAATGCTGCTGATGCAAGCGGCCATACACCTCTATACCTGGCAGTGAAGGGAGGCTACATGGAGATTGTGTGTCTGCTGTTGGGTGCTGGAGCACCCGCTGATCAACTGCTGCAGCGTCTTGATGCTGCTGATGCACACGGCCGGACAGCTCTGCATCAGGCAGCTATCCATGGAGATGCTGCAGCAGTGCAGATCCTGTTGGGCGCACATGCAGCAGTGGATGCTGCTGATGCAGAGGGTATGACAGCCCTGCACATGGCAGCCTCAAGGGGAGACACTGCAGTTGTGCGCCTTCTGCTGGGTGCACATGCAGCAGTGGATGCTGCTGCATCGGATGGGTCCACAGCCCTTCACCTCGCAGTGCAGGGGGGCAACTGCGACATGGTGCAGCTCTTGCTGGATGCCTGTGCACCAGTGGACGCTGTCGGTTTGAAAGACCGGACGGCGCTGCACATGGCAACCTTGAAGGGTGAAACTGCAATGGTGCGCCTACTGCTCGCCGCACATGCAGCAGTGGATGCTGCTGATGCAGAGGGTATGACAGCCCTGCACATGGCAGCCTCAAGGGGAGACACTGCAGTTGTGCGCCTTCTGCTGGGTGCACATGCAGCAGTGGATGCTGCTGCATCGGACGGGTCCACAGCCCTTCACCTCGCAGTGCAGGGGGGCAACTGCGACATGGTGCAGCTCTTGCTGGATGCCTGTGCACCAGTGGATGCTGTCGGTTTGAAAGGCCGGACGGCACTGCACATGGCAGCCTTCAAGGGCGACACTGGAGTGGTGCGCCTACTGCTCGCTGCACATGCAGCAGTGAATGCTGCTGATGCGGTGGGCTTTTCACCCCTGCATCTGGCAGCGGAGGGAGGGCACACTGAAGTGGTGAGCTTGCTTCTGGGTGCTGAGGCAGCAGTGGATGCTGCTTCTTTGAAGGGCCACACAGCTCTTCACAAGGCAGCCATGAAAGGGCACATCGCCGTGGTGCAGACTCTTTTGGGTGCACATGCAGCAGTTGATGCCGTCACTGCGATGGGTAGCACAGCCCTGCACCTGGCAGCGCAGGAGGGTCAGACTGAAATAGTGAGCCTGCTGCTCGGCGCACATGCAGCAGTCAATGCTGCTGCCGTAAATGGCCGTACAGCCCTGCACAGGGCGGCCATCAAGGGACACACTGCAGTGGTGCGGCTGCTGCTGGGTGCACAAGCGGCAGTGGATGCTGCGGATAAAGAAGGGCTCACACCCCTGCACCTGGCAGCGCTAGAAGGGCACACTGAAGTGGTGAGTCTGCTTCTGGGTGCTGAAGCAGCAGTGGATGCTGCTTGTTTGAAGACCTTCACAGCCCTGCACAAGGCAGCCGGCAAAGGGCACATCGCCGTGGTGCAGATTCTTTTGGGGGCACATGCAGCCGCTGATGATGCCATCAGTGCGATGGGCTGCACAGCCCTGCACATAGCAGCGCTTGAGGGTCAGACTGAAATAGTGAGCCTGCTGCTTGGCGCACATGCAGCAGTCAATGCTGCTGACGTAAATGGCCGTACAGCCCTGCACAGGGCGGCCATCAAGGGACACACTGCAGTGGTGCGGCTGCTGCTGGGTGCACAAGCGGCAGTGGATGCTGCGGATAAAGAAGGGCTCACACCCCTTCATCTTGCGGCTCATTGCGGCCGTGCAGATGCTGTGAAGGCCCTGTTGGGTGCTGGGGCAGCACTGGATGCGGTTGATATAATAGGCCCCTACACAGCGCTGAGTCGGGCTGCACAAAAGGGGCATCCTGATGTGGTTCAGCTGCTTTTGAATGCAAGCGCAGCAGTGGATGCTGCTGATGCACAGGGCCGCACCGCTCTGCATTTTGCGGCTCACTTCGGCCATGCTGATGTTGTGAAGGCCCTGTTGGGCGCTGGGGCAGCACTGGATGCTGTTGATTCAATAGGCCCCTACACAGCGCTGAGTCGGGCTGCACGAGAGGGGCATCCTGATGTGGTTCAGCTGCTTTTGGATGCAGGCGCAGCAGTGGATGCTGCTGACTCAAACGGCCGGACAGCCCTGCACCTGGCAGCGCATCAGGGTCAGACTGAAGTAGTGAGCCTGCTGCTCGGCGCACAAGCAGCAGTGGATGCTGCTGATGCACAGGAACTCACACCCCTGCACTTTGCGGCTCAAGTCGGCCATGCTGATGTTGTGAAGGCCCTGTTGGGTGCTGGGGCAGCAGTGGATGCTGTTGATTCAATAGGCCCCTACACAGCGCTGATTTGGGCTGCACAAAAGGGGCATCCTGATGTGGTTCAGCTGCTGTTGAATGCAGGCGCAGCAGTGGATGCTGCTGATGCACAGGGCCGTACTGTGCTCCACATATGCATGGCAGATGGCAATGGACACCCCGGCGTTGTGCAGCTGCTGTTGCGTGCACTTGACACAGCAGCACTTGCGCGTGAGTCAAAGCTGAGGATGCGGATGGATCAACACCTAAGCACTTAGCGGCAGTACACGGCACTACGAGGTAGCTGAGCTGCTGTATGCCTGGCAGGCAGGGGACCTCAACTGAAGTGCTGACGCACATGCAAGTGGTGTCACAGCTGCGCCGCGCAAGGCTTGGCGGCACATGGTATCCACACCATGGTGGCTTGCCAAGCACCGTTCTGACTTCAGATGTGCAGGCTTCCAGGATCGACTCTGACTTGCATCCAGGGAACGGGTGGCTTTGGGTTGTGCTTGTGTTCAGAGCGATGCTCCCAAGCTGCATGGTGGGAGCATACTGAGTATTTTGTAGTCACTGCTTGCAGGATGGAGCTTTGTCGCGTGCAGGTTGGGGTGGTGTGTGCATGTGTGACAAGTGTCGGCCAAGTCTAGTGCATGTGTTGTTTGAATGCACGTACTGCAGTTCAGGTTGGTGGTGCTGCATGCGTTGCGCAACGGTTGCAGTGGCTACGTATCCCTGGAGTTCTTCTGCCATGCATGGCTATGTGGGGGTGCGTAGCTCCCCCAGTAGAGACATAATGGTATGACAAGCTGGTCTCTGGAACTGCATGTGTGTGTGGCATGTAGGGCAGACTGACATCACGTGAAGTGTGCACACTTCATGCTGTCTTTGGTGCTGCTGGACTGAGTCACTCTCTTGAAGGCTTCCAGTTGGCATGAGATTTCTTGAGATCCTGAATGCTTTGTGGGTTCCCTACATGCCAAGAGTTACATACCTTGGCATGTTGCCATACGTGACAGCAGACTTGTGCCTTCCAAAGCTGTGCTTCATGTGTTGATAGTTGAGCAGTTAACTGCGCAACTAGTTGCGCCTGCAGCACTTCCAACAGCTGCCAACAAGGGTTTGCTTGTGTGCGGCCGTCCGATACTGTATGACACAAGCCATGAGGCTCAGCAGCCTGTTTGCCACAAATGCCAAATGCGTGATGCATCGCGTACCGTACTTTGTGGCACACAACTGTTCAAAAGCTGTGATGAGCGGCGGGGGGTGGCTGCCGAGTTGTGGCTAGGCCAGAAGCTGCTTCTGGCAGTGCTGTGTGTAGCTGGTGGTGCTGTTCGCATTTGAAACCGTTTCAAAGTTGCATGGTGTGCATTTGGTGCTGTCGCCACCGCTGGGACGGTCTGGTGTGCATGGCAAAGTGGTGAGAGCCAGGCTGCTGCAGCAGCTGCGGCTTGGTGCTGGCCTTGTTCTTGTGGCGATGTCAGATTGACGCAGTCTATACTTGTGGTGTAATGTCAGTTTGAGGAAGGTTCTGTGTGGCGGCCGCACACTACTAGACCAAACGGTTTGAAATGTGGCTCGAAAGCTGCCGCCAACTGCAGCAAGCATTGGCGCTGCATGCCTCACATGCCTGCCTGTTGACCTGCCTAGTACAGTCAATCTTTCGGGGTGCAACACCACAGTTGCAGGCTGGGCGTGTGGAGTTGCACTGGTGACTGCACTTGCCGCCAAGTTGTGAGTTGTAGCAGCTCCATGAGCCTCATGAGCCTCAGGCACAGTGTGCCACACTAGTGGTATGTGTGACAAGCACACTCAGTTTGAAAGCTTGGATTGGTAGCAGCTGTCTGAAAAGCATGGTGCCACATAATGGACTAGGCCTTCTGCCTGCAGTGTAATCAGCACGTTGCATGACAATGAGGCCTGGTGGTTTTTGCAGTTCTGCACACTTGCTGCCATGCACAAAGGTCCCAAAGTATTACAAAGGAAGCATGGACGGGTTTCTAATCAACAAGGGAGTCAGAGGGGCCAGAGAGAAGGCAGGCACATCCAAGACAGATCACATGCATGCATTCTCTTAAGAGCTTGTCAGGCACATCATCACAGAGGTAGCGTGTGTCACACACGCTACCTCAGTGTGTCACACACGCTACCAACTGGACAGCCGGTGCATCACCACAAGAGCCACCGCTGACTGGTCGGACTAGGCTTGGTTGAACCCAGCAGAGTCTGAACAGACTCTGTTATGGCACAACACATGTTGCTCACACAGCAAACACCCTCATCTCCAAACCCTTCAAGGTCTGTTGTGCTGCCGCAGCAGCATAGCACATACAAGGGCAGGTGGCCATGGGCCCCCACACCCCACCCCAGTAAGCCTCACTGGTGCCGGGCACCAGTGAAAGGGCAAAAGCACATGTCATGCTGGGCCGATGTGCGTGATCACAACAAAAAACACATGGGCACGTCACACCAACAGCACACACCACAGCTAGCCTCAGCGGCCGCACATGCATCAGTCGCCTTGAAAAGTAAAGAAAACTTCTCCAAAATGCCCTTGGGCAAGTGGAACAGGCATTGAGTATGCTACCCCACAGCTCTGAGATTGACAACCATCCACTAAGCACAAAAAGGCAAAGGCGCCAGCATGCTGCCTTGCGCAAGGCAGGCGATCCAGTTCACCTTCAAGTTCCACCGGGTGGAACCAGGTGTGAGGGTACTACACCTTCAAGTTCCACCGGGTGGAACCAGGTGTGAGGGTACTACATAAGGCACCTGCGCAGCTGGTGTTGGTGCATTGACATTGATGGTGTACGGTACAGCACAACTGCATGGAAGAAGCTGCCCCCCAAATACAGAATGCACAGAGCATATTCAGTGGCCAGCTGTGCTAAGGTGAACACAGAGACGCTGCAGGACTTGTGGGAGACTTGCTTCCCTTCAGCAGATGCTCCCAAGCTGGGATGTGCAGCTTTTGAAGTATCAGCCTGATGCCATGCCATGCCATGTCACTGGTCATCATACGGTATGATACTAGCACCAGGACGACACTGCTTATGAAACATGCAGGTCAGCTGTCTCACGTCCTGATTATGGACGCGCCTATGAAACGGCACTTTGGCAGACCAAGCAACACTCGTCTCCAGACGTGAGCTCACACTATGCAATGCCACTGACTCAGTGCCGAGGCTCGGCCATAACATTTGCTTTGTCCAAGAGGCCCACCTGCAGGAACAGTATCATTGCCAAACATATGTCTGGCGCAAAGACACACAGCTGTCCCCGGGAGCCTGCAAACAACCATGCCCAACAATGGATATGAAGGATGTCACACCGACCGCATGCACCCTGCCAGGGTGCGGCGTCATGCATGGGCATTTGTGACGCGGCGTCATGCATGGGCATTTGTGAACAATGACATCCACTCAGCCTAGGTGCTGGGACTTGTTTGCTAGAACACTGGTGATGCAGGGCCTGCATCAGCTGCATTCACAGCGCTGCGCCACGCTGCATCGGCACCCAGCACAAGCCGCGCCACTTCAGTGTCATCACTTCAACTGCTGCCAACAGCAGCACTGTGACACTATTTCTGGCAGACTTACTTGCTGCATCCAGCAACAGCTCTTCAACTTTGGTGTGGCCATTCAGCTCGGCCCATTGCACGGGTGTCCATCCCTCTGCATCATGAGATAAACTACTGTGTGTGCCACAGTGCAGCCAGCAGCAGCACCACCACTTGGGTGTGGCCATAGCGTGCAGCCCAATGCAGGGCTGTGTTGCCACTTGCAGCAGCACCATTAACTGCTGCATGTGCACCCAGCAACAGCTGCACCAATTCTGTGTGGCCGTAACACGCAGCCAAGTGCAGGGCTGTCCTACCCTCTCCATCAGCGGCATTCACCCCTGCCTGAGCACGCAGCAGCAGCTGCGCCATTTTGATGTGACCGTTCTGTGCAGCCCAATGCAAGGCTGTCCACCCGTCTGCACCAGCGGCATTAACCGCTGCCTGAGCACCCAGCAACAGGTCCACCACTTTGGTGTGGCCATAGCGTGCAGCCCAATGCAGGGCTGTGTTGCCACTTGCAGCAGCTCTATTCACTGCTGCATGTGCACCCAGCAACAGCTGCACCAATGCGGTGTGGCCGTAACACGCAGCCAAGTGGAGGGCTGTCCTGCCCTCTCCATCAGCGGCATTCACCGGTGCCCCAGCCTCCAGCAATAGCTGCACCGCTTCGGTGCGACCTTTGTGTGCAGCAAAGTGCAAGGCTATCCACCTCTTTGCAGAGGCAGCATTCACCGGCGCTCTAGCGTCCAACAATAGGTGCAGCACTTCGATGTGACCGTGGTGTGCAGCCAAGTGCAGGGCTGTCCACCCCTTTGCAGGAGCGGCATCCACCGCTGCTCCTGTATTCAACAAATACTGCACCACTTCAGGGCAACCCTTGTGTGCAGCAAAATGCAGCGCTGTCCACCCCTTTGCATCAGTGGCATTCACCGCTGCCTTTGCACCCAGCAACAGCTGAGCCACCGTGAAGGTGTGACCCTTCTGTGCAGCCCAGTGCAGGGCTGTCCTACCCTTTGCACCAGCGGCATTTACCTCTGCTCCAGCTTCCAACAATAGCTGCAGCACTTCAGTGTGGCCGTTGTGTGCAGCCAAGTGCAGGGCTGTCCACCCCTCTGTATCAGCGGCATCCACCGCTGCTCCTGCATTCAACAATAACTGCACCACTTCGGGGCAACCCTTGTGTGCAGCAAAGTGCAGGGCTGTCCACCCCTTTGCATCAGTGGCATTCACCACTGCCTTCGCACCCAGCAACAGCTGAGCCACCGTGAAGGTGTGACCCTTCTGCGCAGCCCAGTGCAGGGCTGTCCTACCCTTTGCACCAGCAGCATTGACCTCTGCTGCAGCTTCCAACAATAGCTGCAGCACTTCAGTGTGGCCGTTGTGTGCAGCCAAATGCAGGGGTGTCCAACCCTCTGCATCAGCGGCATCCACCGCTGCTCCAGCTTTCAGCAACAGCTGCAGCACGTCGGAGTGACCGTGGTATGCAGCAAAGTGCAGGGCTGTCCAGCTCTTTGCAGCAACAGCATCCACTGCTGCATGCATACCCAGCAGCAGCTGCACCTCTTCGCTGTCACCCTCTTGTGCAGCCAAGTGCAGGGGTGTCCACCCCTCTGCATCAGCGGCATCCACTGCTGCCTGAGCACCCAGCAACAGCTGCGCCACTATGGTCTGACCGTTCTCTGCAGCCAGAGCTGTCCATTCCTCTGCAGCAGCGGCATCCTGCAGGTCATCGTTGGACTGGGTCAGCTCCACCTTGCACCGGTGGTGGCTGTTGTTCGCGCCTGACAGTTGCACGATTTCCGCCTCCAGCAGAGCAATGTGCCTCTCAAGCCTCTGCACAGCACAACAACAAGAGCAGGCACTGACATGACTTTCACAACATGTGCTTGGCGTACCACTGCATGTGCAACCTGTCAGCACCTTTTTACAGGTGTTGTGAGCGCCTGGCTGTTGAGATGCTCAGCCACACACCCGCACTTTTTTGCCAACCCATGTCACTCTGCAGCTCCAAACACCGCGTAAGCCCCCCACAAATCTGATCAGCCCATGCCGCATGCTTTGTAAAGCTGTGGGAAGCTGCCAGTGACAGGGGTCGATACAGCATCAGACACTGTCTGCTGTGATAGCAGGGGCACTTACCCTCTGAGCAACTCTTCTGCCTGGTGACCGGCAGACAATATTGTACAGCACAAACAGCAGTGCTGCGTTGGTGACTATCTCCACCAGCAGCAGCCCTCTGGGTCCAGGCCCATCTTCGTTGCTGCAGTGCGAGCCCAGCTGTGCGACCAGCTGTGTGCTTGAACTATGCTGAACCGCATGACACCGTACAGGAGGGATGTTATGACGTACGTCCCTCGCAGTGCTGCCAGAAAAAGAAAACACAGTGTGTTTGGAATGGCCCAGAGCAGGTGCCACTCATCGACACCTGGTGGCCACGGTGCACAACACTGCTGCGCAGCATGGCTCATCCGACCTGCCCACAGGGAAGGCAGCACGTTTGACAAAATACAATGTTTTATTTGATACCGGGCAGACTTTGTTTGGAGCAGGCAGACGAAATTGAGGAATTTACGCCAGCGCACAGTACAGGTGGCAGCTGATAGTGCAGATTGCAGGCAGCCAGTCCTATACAAAAAGGGACGCATAAAATACAAGAATCCAAAGTGTCCTCGGAGAAGGAGAATCCTTCGGAGAGCCTGTGGCCCGAACAAAAGTGTGATAAAATGTCCTCGGAGAAGGAGAATCCTTCGGAGAGCCTGTGGCCCCGAAAAAGAATGAGAAATTAGGAGTGACCTTGTGTAATACCGTTGCGAGTTTCGAGTTCGAAAACGCGTTCGATATGGTGTGACCGACAGCCTTTGTGTTTGAAGCAGTCGCTGAATACGATGCGTCCATACACTTATCGTATGCCAAGCTACAAAGCGATTGCGAGCAGCAGTATGGGCGGGCCGGTAGTATGCAATGGCCGTAACCTCGTGGATGTCTAAGTGCGACGTAAAGATGACAGCTTTGAGCGCTATTGCCAACAACCAACGCAATTACAGCCCTTGGTTGCTGTAGAACATGAACCTGAAGGGAAGGGGGCTGACCTGCCCCCCTGGACCCCCGCCACCAACACTGCTACTGTCACCCCCTCAGTCACGGTCCCTGGGACCCTGACACCTGACTGTGAGAGCTTGATTGCTCACACATACGAGAGAGTACATCTCCAGATTTTTGATATGCTTTTCCTGACATATAAAAGCTGCTTTGAAGCATTTTTAATCGGCCTGGGAGGTGTGCCCAAGTGGCTAAAATTCAGTTGGCAGCTGCCATCGCACACGTCAACAAACCTTTCTCACAAATACGACAGGGTACATCTCCAATTTTTTGATATGTTGTTCTTTGAATAGTGTTTAACGATTTGCAACATTCAAAACGGGGCTGGGGGCGTGCCCATGTGTCCAAAAAAATCGTGAAGGTCGGCACCCCAGGTCCCGTGGTATCGGTTCGTAGCTCGTGCATTCCAGGCTTCTATCATGTAGAACAGTACCTCAGAGACCACGGTTCGAAATTGCAGCTCCCAAAGCTGCATCCACGACCAGCACATCGGATGCACTAGATCTGATCAGCACGTTGCACCAAAAACCCTCTCTTGTCCTGGCTCAACTTCCACAAGTTGGTGTTGTTACATTGAAAACATAATTCCATGCCCAGTCTCTGCGTTTATGCTGCTGCTGCTGCTACTGATGGCCCTGCTGCTTCACACTGGGAGGGATGGGTGCATAGGATTTGAGTGGCCCACACCGGCGTCACATATTTCTTACAAACATAGTGAGGTTAAACAAGACGTTTTGGAAGCTCTCACATTCCCAGTTCAGATTTTGCCTTGGGGCCCTCTACCGTGACTATGGGGTGGCTACTGTGCTGCTGCTACTGTACATGTACCTGTTGCATTCAAGGCAGGGGGGCTGACTGCCCCCCTGGACCCCCGCCCTGGACACAAGTAAAATCCCTGGTTGCACCAACACCTGAACATGCAAGGCAGGGGGGCTGACTGCCCCCCTGGACCCCCGCCACCAACACTGCTACTGTGCTGCTGCTGCTGTACCTGTTGCATACAAGGCAGGGGGGCTGACTGCCCCCCTGGACCCCCGCCCTGGACACAAGTAAAATCCTTGGTTGCACCAACACCTGAACATGCAAGGCAGGGGGGCTGACTGCCCCCCTGGACCCCCGCCACCAGTACTGCGTGTGCTGCTGCTGCCATCGGTATCCCTTGCCTCATACAAAGCAAATGGCTGCATCCATTGCAGTGCAGCAGCACTGGAAAAGACAGCGGGGGGCAAGGGGGGCGGCAAGCCCCCCTAGCTTACAATATTCAGTGCAACAAACTACACTGTAATAAACAAACATAAACACAGTTTGACAACAGCAGCAATACACTGGCAAGGAACTCGCCTCACCCTCTTCCTTCGACGGGTCTGCGGACGGAACGGGAGCCCCGTGTGTAATATTCTGTGTGACTTTTTTGAGTAATAAAATGTGTAATGCCGTTTATTATGAAAAAGAGTTGCGACAGCTGTGGTCTTGGAGCACCTGACTGGTTGTATGATTGTATGTCAAGCTCGTTTGCAATTTCGGGCTGCAGCACGGTCGGAGCAGGCCGGATGGCAGAGGCCGTAGCGTCGTGGACATCGAACTGCTACATGTACGCAAAGAAGGCACTGCAAATAGACAACGAAGACCAACACAAGACGTATCAGGGATGTAATTCGTTTTCTAGCGCAGACTGTAGCATGGTCGCGGGCAGGCCGCGTGGTGATGGCGATCTACTGGTTATGTCGACAAATTGAAGATCGTTTTCCACGTGTCCTTGCACGAATCTACACTTTACTGCCTTATGTTGCATCAAAACATGAAGCTGCAAGGCAGGGGGGCTGTCTGCCCCCCTGGACCCCCGCCACCAGTACTGTTGTGCTGCAAGAGAGACAGCAGCACCACACACATACACTTGCTGGACCTGTAAGGCAGGGGGGCTGTCTGCCCCCCTGGACCCCCGCCAACAGTACTGTTGTGCTGCAAGAGAGACAGCAGCACCACACACACACACACTTGCTGGACCTGTAAGGCAGGGGGGCTGTCTGCCCCCCTGGACCCCCGCCAACAGTACTGTTGTGCTGCAAGAGAGACAGCAGCACCACACACATACACTTGCTGGACCTGTAAGGCAGGGGGGCTGTCTGCCCCCCTGGACCCCCGCCAACAGTACTGTTGTGCTGCAAGAGAGACAGCAACACCACACACATACACTTGCTGGACCTGTAAGGCAGGGGGGCTGTCTGCCCCCCTGGACCCCCGCCAACAGTACTGTTGTGCTGCAAGAGAGACAGCAGCACCACACACATACACTTGCTGGACCTGTAAGGCAGGGGTGCTGTCTGCCCCCCTGGACCCCCGCCGGCATTGACTGTAGTGCAGCAACACTTCGAAGTGATCGCGGGGGGCAAGGGGGGCGGCTAGCCCCCCTGCATTGCAGGACCAGCAAGTGCCTGAATGAATGTTGTGCAGCAAGACAGGCAGTAATCGCGGGGGGCAAGGGGGGCGGCTAGCCCCCCTGCCTTACAGGTCCAGCAAGTGTATGTGTGTGGTGCTGCTCTCTCTTGCCAAGAGTGCAGCAGTGCAGCACAACAGTACCGGTGGCGGGGGTCCAGGGGGGCAGACAGCCCCCCTGCCTTACAAGTCCAGCAAGTGTATTTGTGGACATAGGGAGTGCCAGCTGTGCTATGCACCAAGCACATGACAAGAGCAGATGATGCATGCTGGCAGTTGACATAAAGTTACGTAGGGCCACGGAAACTGGGCTGCCTGCCCCTTACTTCGACGGGTACGCGGACGGAAGGGAGCCCTGCTTTGCAACTTGCTACTTACTGCCTTTGCTGCTGCTACGGCCCTCAACCCTACACCGCCGCTGGACCGCATCCCATTTTCACAAGCAAGATCAGACCTTACATCGTTTTTGGCTGGTTAAAGTTCGACTTGGATTTTACTTGCAACTGTTGCTGGTGCTTCACGTGCACGTGCCGTGCTGCCTAGGCCTAGGCCGGGCTCAAACTGGCTCCAACACTGTTGCACCGGTACCGTGCAAATGCAGTGCCTCCGTGCAGCTTGGCAGCCCCTTACTTCTCACCCAGTATAGCAAGTGTGTAGACGGATCCTCCACTGATTGGGAGCCAAGTCTAAAATGTGCCGCAAACCCTTAGCATGCCAGCAAAACTGCCGCTACAAGCCTAGCGGTGATGGCTGGCTAGCAGTACGTCTGCACCCCTCAGCGGCTGGATGCTGGCAGGTGATATGGGTCTACTGCTGAGTGCAGCAGCACAGGCACATTTACTGTGGGCAGGTCGTCGTCGGGGCGAACAGACAGGTGTGACAAGGTTTACTATGTATGTGACAGGAGCCAGGAATGCTCAGTACTTGGGGCCAAGCAGCAGCAGCAGCAGCAGTGGCACCGTGGTGTCATGATGCAGCACACACACCAGTGCCTTGTTAAGTGTTTGCAAACAGTTGCCTCAGGTTGGCACCAGTAGGGCAGTTGGCGCTCAAGTCACCCCTCACTGACATGAGAGCTTGGGTACTATCCAGTGTCAGAGTTTGAGTACTATCCAGTGTTTCAACAGTGTTTGAATGCATGGACAGAACCACATCTGCTACTGAGCTGTTCCGCAATGAGCATGCCTGCGTCTTTCCAAACCGGCCAGTTAACGTTATTTTCCCTGGGAGCCTGATGGTGGCCACAAACCAACCATCCCTGCCAGCCGACAGCCAAGACAACACTCTTACAAACATTCTACTCAGTACGGCTCAGCTTCACCGCATGTGGTGGTGGTGTTGTAAGATGTGCTGCTACCCCGGCTCTGATCAGACACCATAGCTGCTGCTGTGCCAAGAAATCGAGACCCGTCTGGCACCACATCAGACTCTGATTGTTGGGCCAACAGTACCACCAGCACTGCCGCCACCACCACCGCCACTACCACTACCAGCACCAGCACCACAAACGGCTGGGTGACCTTATTGAGGTAGGGCTTGAGTTTTCATAGCATGCATGCTAGGGCCCAGCAGCCGGGCATATGCCCGCAGCCAAGCCGCTATCATGGCTGGGCCGTTGCTGCATGTGCTCCAGCGCTTATTGCTTTCACATGTATGCACTTCTGCCACCGCAAACAACTGACATGCACAAAGGTCCCAACGTGCCACAAAGGAAGCATGGGCGAGTGAGTGACACACAAAGGAGCCAGAGGGACCGGAGAGAAGCCATGCATACACAACCAAGACAGGTCACATGCATGCAGTATCCTGTCAAGCATCTTATATTCACACGCTACCAACTGAAAGCGGATGCATCACCACGAGGACTGCCGCTGACTAGTCAGACTACGCACCCATCAGGAGTTTGGACAGAACATAATACACTGCGACGGTCGTTCACGTGCATGCACATGCACACACAGCAACCACCATCAGGTTTAGACCCGCACTCTTGCGCTGTCAGCAGCATGGCGCATGCTGCCGCAGCGGCACAGAGTGCGGCACAGAGTCTACTCAAAGGGCAGGCGGTGATGAAAACCCCCTGCACCAAGGCCACCACTGAGAGTACCAAGGCAGCTGCGATGCCATGGCCCAGTGGGCAGATGCGCGCGAGAACAATAAGATCATCTGCATGGCGTGTCACTTTAACAGACCACAGCTAGCCTCAGCCGGATCTCAGCCTGAGAGCCAGTGGCTTGTGGCAGCACATGCATCAATTGAGCAGGGTCGCAAGCGCAGGGAGTCTGTCCCAAGGGCGGATCGCATCTGTCGTTTGTGCTCTGGTCAGGACGCTTCGCTGGCCAACCGCGCTGCTGTGCTGGCCCGTACTGGCACCAGCAACAATGTTGAAGATCTAAAGCACTTCATTCTTGAATGTCCCGTGTATGATGATCTGCGCACCGCCTGCCCAGCCTTTGCTGACCCGGCTTCAGTCCAGTTGGGTGACCAAGATTGTGTTGCTACTGTGTTTCAACATGCCGAACAGTCGGCCCTGGCACACACTCTGTACAAAATGAAAGTGCGCAGAGCACGCTTGCTTGGCCTTACCATGGGTATTTGACTGACTTTGTTCTGTTTCTTGTGTCCACACTGGTATAGTTGCCTGCCCTCATCTCTGCACACAATAGGTTCCTAGCATGGCTGGCACTTGCTGCAATTCTGGTGGTTCTGCCTTCTTTGGTCAACCCGGTGTAGGTGGTGCAAACCACCGCAGGGGAGACAACTTATGAGGTTCACCTGGCTCGATCCTGGTGGGCAATGCCATTGTTGTTTGGCGAAAATGTCCATGTAACATACTCCCCCCATCAGTCTCATTGAAAACTTCAGCCTTGTCGGACACAAACCTATCGCGGGAGTGGCCTTGGCCAAGTGCAAGAGGCATTGGGCATGCTTTCCCACAGGGCTGAGGATGGCACCCATCCACAATGCACAAACAGAAACCAAGGCGCCAGCAAGGCAAGCAGTCCCATTCACCTGGTGAAGGGACGCATGAAGGTGCTACGAGCTATGATAAGGCACCTGTACAGCTGGTCCATCACTGAGGGGGCCCTCAGAGGGTGCATTGGCATGCATGGTGCGTGTACATGCACACAGGCTGCATGGTCAAAGCCTTTGCAACGGTTGTACCTCAAACACAGAATGCACATAGCATACTTGGTGGCCAAACGGCGCCATGGAGAACACACTGTGTCTCGAAGACACTGCAGGAAACTCAGTTCTGGCAGAAGGGAGACTTGCTCTCAGAGCCCTTGAAGGGCCTTCAGAAGATACTCCCAGGCTGGGATGTGCAACTTTGAAGTATCAGCCTGATGCATACAGCAGCAGGTCTTGACAAACGTGCATGGTGACCTGTCTCAAGTCCTACTCATGCCAGTCACCGGGTGCGCATGCACAACACAATTGTTTGTTCAACAGACCAAGCAATGCTCTTGTATAGTATGCGATGCCGTTGAGTCAATGACCCGCACATAACATATGCTTTGTGCAACCTGCCTCTTGAAGAGGCCCACCTGCTGGACCAGTGGCATCGTCTCACTCAGTAAGCTTTGCTTTGTACAGCTGCCTCAAACAAAGCTGTACAGTACGGAACAGTAAATTGCTACAAGATTGCAACCTCAGCACAAGCCTGCAAGCCAGGGGCTCACGAGGGTGCTCAGAGGGCCTTTTGATGCACCCGGAGAGACATGCTGTCTCTCAACAAAACAGCTCAGGTCAGCAACTCTGGGGGGCCACCCCTGGCAGACACATGGCCGTACGCACCTGCAACAACCATGGTCAACAATGCATGTGAATGGATGTGATACCCGACCGCATGCACCCGTGCTACATGCACGGGCCTACTTGTGCCTGTAACACTCAGCTAGCCCAGGCGCCGGCGCTTGTTGCCTTGTCCTACACCCAGCAAGAGCTGCACCACTTCCATTTGACAGTTTTGTGCAGCATGGTGCAGGGGTGTCAACCCATCTGCATCAGCAGCCTGCGCTGCTGCATGTGCACCCAGCAATAGCTGCACCACTGCGGTGTGACCGTTGCCTGCAGCCATGTGCAGCGCTGTCTGCCCCCTTGCAGAAGCGGCATCCACCGCTGCCTGAGCACCCAGCAGCAGCTGCACCACTTTGGTGTGACATCCCAGTGCAGCCCCGTGCATGGCTGTCCACCCCTCTGCATCAGCGGCATCCACCGCTGCCTGAGCACCCAGCAAGAGCTGCGCCACTTCGGTGTGACCGTTGCGTGCAGCCGAGTGCAGGGCTGTCCTCCCCTTTGCAGTAGCGGCATTCACCGCTGCCTTAGCACCCAGCAACAGCCGCACCACTTGGGTGTGACCGTTGCCTGCAGCCAAGTGCATGGCTGTTGTGCCCTCTGCATCAGTGGCATTCACCGCTGCCTGAGCACCCAGCAAGAGCTGCGCCACTTCGGTGTGACCGTTGCGTGCAGCCAGGTGCAGAGCTGTCCTGCCGTCTGCAGCAGCGGCATCCACTGCTGCCTCAGCACCCAGCAAGAGCTGCGCCACTTTGGTGTGACCGTTCTGTGCAGCCCCGTGCATGGCTGTCCACCCCTCTGCATCAGCGGCATCCACCGCTGCCTGAGCACCCAGCAAGAGCTGCGCCACTTCGGTGTGACCGTTGCGTGCAGCCGAGTGCAGGGCTGTCCTCCCCTTTGCAGTAGCGGCATTCACCGCTGCCTTAGCACCCAGCAACAGCCGCACCACTTGGGTGTGACCGTTGCCTGCAGCCAAGTGCATGGCTGTTGTGCCCTCTGCATCAGTGGCATTCACCGCTGCCTGAGCACCCAGCAACAGCTGCGCCACTTCGGTGTGACCGTAATCGGCAGCCAAGTGCAGGGCTGTCCACCCCTTTGCTGTAGCGGCATTCACCGCTGCCTCAGCACCCAACAATAGCTGCACCACTTCGGTGCCACGTCGGTGCGTCGGACGGTACTTGGCAGCCAAGTGCAGGGCTGTCCAACCATCTGCATCAGCGGCATCCACTGCCGCCTGAGCACCCAGCAGCAGCTGCGCCACTTGGATGTAACCGCACTGTGCAGCCTCGTGCAGGGCTGTCCTGCCCTCTGCATCAGCAGCATCCACTGCTGCCTGAGCACCCAGCAACAGCTGCATTACTTCGGTGTGACCTCTGCATGCAGCCAAGTGCAGGGCTGTCCTGCCCTCTGCATCAGCAGCATCCACTGCTGCCTGAGCACCCAGCAGCAGCTGCGCCACTTCGATGTGACCGTTCTGTGCAGCCAAGTGCAGGGCTGTTGTGCCCTCTGCATCAGTGGCATTCACCGCTGCCTGAGCACCCAGCAATAGCTGCATTACTTCGGTGTGACCGTCGAAGGCAGCCGAGTGCAAGGCTGTTGTGCCGTCTGCATCAGCGGCATCCACTGCTGCCTGAGCACCCAGCAATAGCTGCATTACTTCAGTGTGACCTTTGCGTGCAGCCAAATGCAGGGCTGTCCGCCCCTTTGCTGTAGCGGCATTCACCGCTGCCTCAGCTCCCAACAACAGCTGCACCACTTCGATGTGACCGTACTGTGCAGCCAAGTGCAAGGCTGTTGTGCCCTCTGCATCAGCGGCATTTACTGCTGCCTGAGCACCCAGCAACAGCCGCACCACTTTGGTGAAACCCTCGAAGGCAGCCGAGTGCAGGGCTGTCCTCCTCTCTGCATCAGCGGCATCCACTGCTGCCTTAGCATCCAGCAGCAGCTGCACCACAGCCGCTTTGCGGAACTCTGATGCAATTTGGAGTGCGGTACTGCCCTCCTGGTCTGTGGTATCTACTGGCACTCCTGCTAGCAGTAGCTGGTGTACTGCTGTTGTGTCCCCATCTCTTGCTGCACGGTGAAAGTCCTTCCATGCTGGTGCACGTGCCAGGTGGGAGTTCTGCAAACACAATTTTGAACAGGATGACGAGCCGACTGTCAGCCAACACATCTACCGCACGTGGTCATGTAACAAAGATACCCAGCCAGCTGCTGGTGAAACCTGGACACACGTGGCAGCTCATCAGCGGCCCTTTGGGTGCATTGTAAACCACTGCTAACACCAACATGTGCTATTCTGTCCGCTTCTCTCTCCTGCTGGCCCTCCGTCCTCCCTATGTTGTTCTGGATTGCCTCTTCCGGTTTGTTCAGTCAATACCATTTACATGGTGGTCATTCATCTACCTGCTGGTTTGCAACCCCTGGCTCGCAATTCACGCTCAGCAAGCACGCACGTTGTTGCACGGAGTGCTCATAGGCATATTGCTCACCTGTTTCTGCATGTCCTTTGCCTCCAAGCCAATGTAGACACTGCTGCTTTGAAGGCACAACACTGCTGCTTTGAAGGGGTGATTGGACCTGGCCACAGGGCAGGCGACACGTTTCCTGGAACTTGAGAGTTACTATACTGAATTGGTTCAGTCTTGATCTGAGCAGGCAGGCGAAATTGAGGAATTCACGCCAGCGCACAGTACAGGTGGCAAGCTAATTGAACAGGATGCAGGCAGATAGTCGTGTAAGTAGTGAGAGAATAGACATAAGTGACACAAAATGGTACAGCTTGCCCACTTACGGCCTTTGCTGCTGCTACAGCCCTCAACCCTAAACCCCCGCTGGATGGCATCCGCTATTGCGAGCAAAAAATATCTGCACTCACGCCCTTTTTAGCTGGTGATGGTACGACGTGAAGCTCTTCGAGACTTTCCTGGTGCCGTGCTGACTCCACCTGGCCTGGCAAGGCCGTGCTATCTCCAAGGCTCTTACAGTACTGTACACCCGCCTCCATTCAGCTGTCAGCTCCATACTTCTCACCCAGTACAGCAAGTGTGTAGACGGATCCTCCAAGAATTGGATGTAGAGCCTCAATGTGCCCCAACCCTTCAAGATGGCTTGCCCGATGGGGACACTGGGCGCCGGCACTCAAACACCAAAAGCCAGGTCACCCCGTGCTGCCTCGCTCTACATGTCTGCTGCACTAGCCAGTCGCTGGGCAGCTTGACAACCAAATTCCATCTGTACCAGTCACATCGTCGCGTCCATCTGCTGATGTGATCATTCATGGAGTTGCCATCAACCGACTGAGTGATTGATCAACCGTTGATCAGTCGGACTGAGTGCAGCAGCACAGGCTTTACTGTGGGCAGGTTGTCTCGGGGACGGACAGACATGGGTCACAATTTGAAGTATGTATGTGCCAGGAACCAGGAACACCTACCAAGCAGCAGCACCAGCAGCAATGGTACCATGCTGGAACCATGAGCAGTACACACGCCGTTGTCTCGCCAAGTGTCACACTTGCTGGTTGGCACCAGCGGGGCAGTTCACGCTGAAGTCACGCCTCGCTGAGCTGAGAGCTTGAGAGCTTTTGCTCTGCAGTTTAAATGTATGGGCAGAACCACACCTGCTACTGAACTGTTCCTCGAGCTGGCAGCACTGCTGCTGCAATTGGCAAATAGGGGCCAAAAGGAGTTAGTGATTGGAATGGGGCTGACGGAGTGCTACAGCTCCGCCAGCAGTCCAACTTTGTTTGCTTATGGTGCCCGCTGTGCTGTGCCTGCAGCGTGGCTGCTGGCTGCCAGTTTGTGTAAAGGACTGGCAATGGCGGGCTGCCCAACCCTTCAAAGCCTTTTTTGACTGTGAGACACCACGTGTGCATGCCACAGTACACTGTGCTGCAGCTGTCACATATGGCACTGGCTAACATGTATGATTAATAATACTGATGGAAAGATTGACTTCAGCACAAAAAAAAGCAAGTAAAAGGCATATGGTTGCCTATATGATGAATGCACTAGACAACCCCTCTGTCTGTCAAATTGCATCGGCAGAAAAAAACATCGTACGGATGGCTCACAACCAGGCATGTTCTCTTTGAAAAGGCATTGAACCTGCACACAAGCATCACATCCGTCATTATAGGACGTTGTCTTGTTTTCAGAGGCAAGACGCACTCGTGGGCGGGAACGGCAGTTGCACCTTGTAGGCAGCATTGGAGCATGAAAGACTCACAGGATATCAACAAATGGCACGTCGATGTTAAGTTCACAGGCAACGGGGCGCTCCTGGCGACTGCTACTGGTGTCCTGCTGGCTCCACCGAAAGTTGCTCTGGCGTTGGTCACTGACGAAGGTAAACAACGTCACTTTTTAATGCTGCTTCATTCGGAATGTACACATTCTACCACATTTGGCGAGCAGGACGTGCCTGCAGGCAGTCCATGCTGTAGCAGAGCCAGGCCTTGTGGCAGCAGTGTGCTGTGCTGCCACAGCCAGCTGTGCATATGGCAACACCCATATCCATACCCAAGCAACTCCTAAACAGCCACATCGAATAACCACCAAGACACCATTTGACCTTATTGCAGCTGGCGACCCGCTGTTTCGAGTGGTGGAGCGCAAGGAGCTCCCCCCAGGGGTGTCTGGTGGCAGGCGGGTTGAAGTTGTGAACAAGGCAGCCATCAGGGTGCTAGCATGGAAGCTGTGGAGTAAGAGCACCGTGGTGTACGAGATTGGGCACTCTGAACAGGAGCCAGAGGGCCTGGATGGTTTGCTGCACAGTCAGCAGCTTGAGCAGAAGGAGGAGACGGTCTGCTTTGAGCTCAAGTCAGGGGTGAGTCTCTTGTTCTGTCTGATGGCATGTTTGCTTGATTTGTCTGACCACTCAGCTTTTCTCTCGCCCACACTCCATGACCACATTGCAGTTAGGTATGGCAGCAGGACTGCACGATGGTGGATGCCATACTGATACTTCTGCTGCTGCTGCCGCTCACAGAACATGCTGCAGAGCCTCTCAGGCAGATGGAGCCTGCAGCCCATCCGCCTCCACCCGTCAGCACTCCCTCACAACATACGCAACGCCCTCTCAACCTCCTCACCCACAGCAGCAGCAGCAGCAGCAGCGGGAGCAGCAGCAGGAGCTCACAGCAACAGCAAGATCTCTCTGCTGCAGTGCCCATCCCCTCCCTAACACCCCTGCGCTCTGGCAATCTGGCCAGAGATACCACCCTAGGCCTTGCTGCTTTCCAGGAGCCTGGCAGGGGGCTCAAGATCAGAACAGCCAACACCAACAGCAGCAGCAACACTCAGGCCAGCATTGGTAGCCCCGCTAAGGCTAAGCTCTTAGAGAAGCTGGCAATGCTGTCACCACGCAAGCGCACAGCCGCCGCCGCAACAGCAGCAGCAGCAACAGCAGCAGGGGATGTGCTTTCCTCACGGCCAGTGGTGGAGATTACTGCTCGCACCAGTAGCGGGCCATTCACAGGAGGAAGCAGCAGCAGCGGCGGCATCGACAGCAACAGCATTGACGACAGCAACTGCAGCAGCAGGGGCTTGAGGGTAACCCCCTTGGAAGACCTCAGCAACAGCAGCAGCAACAGCAGCAGGGGTGGTGGCAAAGGCCTGAGCCCTATCAGGACTGCAGGTACAGTGCAGAACCCTGGGGCCACGTTGCCTCCTGGACTGGCGGTGGATGCTGATGGGTATGTGCTGGCGACCTATGTGCAGTACGAGCAGCTTGCACAACCTAGAGGTGAGACAGGCTCTGTAAGAGGATATGGGGAGGGTTTTACTGGAATTCGTTGGAGAGGTGCTATCAGCAATCATGTTGCATGGAGAGCATTGTGGAATGTGTATCATGCAATGGATTGCGTGGGGTGTTATCGCATATGTGTAGACTGGCCAGCCAGCAAGTGCCGAGCAAGGAGGGTTTGAAGGGTGTTGAGGCTAAAGAGAGGTTGAGCAAGTTGAGCGGTGGTGTGCCGCCAGCATTAGGCAGGCCGTTGGCGTTTGTCGAAGCATCAGGCGTTGCGACCAGAAACGTAGTCACACTACATGACATCCAGCTGATGCGCTGGCAGATGGCGGCGTGTGCAGCAACTACATCCAACCCGTACGCACAACAAGTGACCAATGAAGGATTCTGCCAATGCTGGCCGCTGCTGTTGTGTGCAGGCATGCCTGCTGGCATCCGCTACGTGCCTGGCCTATCAGACGCAGGTGGGTGGCAGCATGGGACTGACAGTGTCTTTTCTTTTGTGTAGCCACGCTTCAACGAGGCTCTTGTGTTACGAAACTTGAGTTGTCAGAAGCAGATGCAACCATGCACTGGCCCAATGTGGCTATGCCTCCGGCCTTTCTGTGCATCCAACGACAGCTTCTTTGAACAACGGGTGATGGTGCACATCACCAGCACACAAAAACCTTGTAAACCAGCCGTCAGTGCCATCAAAATCAATGTGTTGCTGCTGTTGCTGCGTCCTTGTATTATGACTGCTACCACAGTGGCATCAAGTATCGGCAGAGAAGTGCGGCAGATGCTGGACAAGGTGTCGTGTGTGTCAGATGTGGTGAGCCAACCGGGACGGCATCCAGCGCAAGAAGCAACACTGGCGCTGCTGCTGCTGCCATGCAGTTGCTGCCATGACACCAGCCGTTGCACAAGGCCCCAGTAGCTGATCACAGCAGGTGTCAACATAAATGGCCGGCTGTCTCTAAGTCTTGTCACAGAAGGCCTTGCAGCAGCTGCCGGCGCACCCCAAATTCACAACACCAACACCGCGTCGCCTGGCCCCACAACCCTAGAGACACCATAACATGTACCAATTGTAGCTGCTGCTGCTGCTGCTGCTGCTGCTGCTGCTGCTGCTGTTGTTGTTGTCGTCCTAGGTGGTTGCCCAGGGCCTCAGCCCCCAGGAGGCCCTCACAGCAGTGGTGCAGGCCATGCAGGCAGCAGGAGGCAGCTTCAAGGCCCTGCAAAAAACACTACGCAAGCAGCAGCAGCAGCACACCAAGCAGCAGCAGCAGCAGCAGCGGGATGCATCGGCAGAGACCCCTGGCTCCCCGTTCTCCTACCTCAAGGCTTCCTCCGGGCTGTCTGCAGCCTTCTCAGAGGTACATGCGGCATCAAATGCTGCTGCGACATTGCTCAGTGGGTCTGCAGGAGCAGCAGCAGCAGCAGCATGGGGGGAGGAAGCTGGTACCGGAAACAGCAGCATGCTCAGCAGCGGGGGGCGGAAATGCTCTGAGGCAGGCCGCAAAACCTCAGGAGCAGGTCGCAGGGTATCTGCAGTATCGGTATTGTCAGCAGCAGTGGCAGATGGGGCTGGGGTTGGAGATGATGTACAGCGTTTGTTGAGGGAGGACAGTGTGGGGGCTGCCACGAGCCTAAACCCTGTATTGGGGCCGATTGGGGTTGGTGGGGGTTGGGGTTTGGAGGGGTGCGGGAGTGGTGGTGTGGCTAGTAGGAGGGAGCTGATGAGTCACCCGGTGGTGATGGGAGAGTGCAGCTGGGGTGGCTGCGACGAATGATTTGTAGCAGATCGTGGCAGAAGTGACATCGGCAGCAGCAGCAGCAGCAGCAGCAGCAGCAGCAGCAGCAGTGGTAATGTTTCTAGCAGCAGAGTGGGACTGTGTGTGATGGTAGCTCTGTAGGAGTAAAAGAGGAGAGGTTGGGGTGGGGTGGTATTGGGACTGGTTGGTGGTGGTTGCGGGATGGGAGGTGGTGTGTGCGGGACTGGTTCGTGGATTCGGGATTGGGGTCCGGGGGGAAGGGTTTCGTTGGATAGTCAACATTGTGACAGTCAACCTGCAGAGACTTGTATGTGTTGTCCAGCCCACCACCTACTTGACCAGTGTCTATGTCAAGACCTTGCCGTTTAGGATGAGCTGGTTCACAACGACTGACAGTGTGGCCTTACTGCGAGTTTTGCGCACTCAGGCGGGATTTGCTCAAGTGTTTGACAGTGTTTTGACAGGCTTATTATCTGTGTTTTTGGGGTGCTGTAACTCACAGCATGCTGGACTTTGTTGGCCCATTTGGTGACATGGCACTGCGTCATCACTGCTGAGCGACATGGTGAGCATCTGCTGGCGTTGTATCACCTTCCAGCTGGGAGTTTGGCTGGAGGTTTCCTTGACAGCCACCTTGACAACAATACAATTGTATCGGCCATAGGTTGCACAACCCTCTTTGACAGGGCTGAGATGCACACGGCACCGCCTGTGACACATGTGTCCAAATTTGGGCTCGTTGTCAAGTCAATTAGGCTACCGCCATCTTCATTCGACACAATCAGTCAGCTTTCTGCCCTTCTGGTTGGTGATCTGGTGCATAAGGGTGTGGTACGCAGTACGGCATGGCGGCCCTCCACCTTTACAGATGCAGCCTGCCAAACAGGCTGTCTCACACCGGTTTTTGTTATTTTGCCCGTGTTACTGGTCACCGGGTTTTGTTATTTTGCCCGTGTTATTGGTCACGGGCATGGTTGTGAAGATGGACGTTGTCGTCACACGGCACATTTCGAACCCCAGTGGGGCTCCAACAGATCAACTGGGCGCACCAGCATGTACCAATCTGGACACACTCAACTCACAACACTTTGCATGAACAGCCCTCCTGTCAGGCAGCCCTCCACAATCGTGGGCAACACTGTGATGATGCCACCATGAGAAAGTCACACCATACATGTGATCACACCATGCATGCAACGGCTGGTCTGTGTCTCATGGCGCGCAGCAGTACTGCTACATAGTGATCTCGTAAGAAAGTACCACACAAGCCAGCCTGTGACAGTACTGACAGTACTGACTCCGTTCAGCACCCATGCAGCAATTGAACAGGTATAGACATCATCCAACGGAGTACATAAAGATCACACAAGGTACTGAGTGCATGTGACAGTGGTAATGATATCGTAGTACTTAACAGTCCCAGGCATGCGCTGTCTCATTCAAGGCAGCCACCTGCAACAACTGTGAATCTGACAGCATCCTTGCCAACTTGGTGTGAGCCACACTGGCCACATGTCACAAACGGCAAGTTTTGTCAACGCACGTAGCGGCTAAGGTAACATGGCTGCTGAGACTGTGAGTCTCATAGCAGCCGCAAGCGGTTGGGCGCACCACCAAAAACAAAACCCTTGCTTGGCCTTGCAAAAGGACCCCATGCTGCAGGCTGCACTGTGACACTGCGGCACTGGGACATGCTGCATGCAGCTCCGGTTGCGCAACAGTAAGAAAGAAAGAATCTGATACACCCCCTTTGTATTGTAACGCCACAGGATTCCTCCCATCATGGAGGCCAGTGGCCTCGTATCCTTTGAGGACGGCTTGTCACATGCATGCTCGAGGGCTAAGGCAATGGCACTCCAGGGAAGCAAACACACACAACTTGAAGGTTCGTGCATTGTGTGCCACTCAAGTGGCTCTGGCTGCCGACGGCTCACTTGCCAATTCTGGAACCCCAGAATGCCATACTACGTATGTAGTTTGTATAGCCACCCTTGAACGTAACATAGGCTTTGTGCCATGTATCATGATGATACTCGCCTAGTACTGAGTACGCTTCAACAACACAATCCCTGCGCATGGTATCCGTACAGGCAGTAAGTCAAGTCAAGCACCACATAGCATCGTCACTAACCCGGCTAGCCAGTCACAGGCTGTTCACTATGTGTCTAACGTCCTCCCTATAGAGATAGCCATCCACCATGAATGAGCTATCGTGTTGTATGCAAATGAGCTGTATACAAAGTATAGCTAAGTGCCCATCTCCATCCATTGGCAGTATCGTACCCGGGGAAACATCCAGGGAGCCGACAGCTCCTCCGGCTGTACAAGTGCCCCCTCGACTCCCCAAGTATAGCAACCCAAGTATAGCAAATGCGCAACCGTGGGGTTTGCCACTTCTGCCTGAGATGCATCCTCATCCCAAACAGTACACGGCCGCCGCAGCAGTGCTGCTACTGCTGCCGCTGCCTGCCAGCCTGCCAGGCATCATGAAGATGCTGGCATATACCAGTAATACCATACTTAAGTTGAGACAGGAAAGGTATGCGCAACAACCCACAACGACTGCAACAATGAGCAGCCACCACATGGCAAACAAGAGCTGGACCCCCCCCCCCCCCCCGCCCCCGGGTGAAGTGTGTGGCAGATACTCTCAGCGTGTCTGCCATCCGATGTTGCAAAACACAAAGGTACTGCCGCACACCGGATGTCACATGCCATGTGTACGGTACAGCAAGATACGAAACATACGCCCCCCCCCCCCCTGCACCAATGAAATTGATAGCGCCCACCCACACCCACACCCGACTTTCAGACCCACTCCAGACACTGTCACTGCATTTGAAGCAACCTCTGAACACCGCAACAAGAGCAACCTTCAAAGTTGGACCGGTTGTTGGGTTGGACCCCGGGTCCATCATTGGCAATGATTCACTGTGGCAGTGTCTGGTTGACCCCACTACCGTAGTGGGTCGTACTGAGTGGCCCAACATTGTTGGGAGCTCCCATCCAACGACACGACACCCTCAGTGCACTGCTGCATCGCCACAACTACCCTGCGCTGCTGGTTTGAACAAACTGACAGCTCAGCCCACAACTGCAAGGCGTTCCGCAACACTTTGACCACACGCGCGCTAGGCGCACGCACAAAGCCATGTAATGCCATCCTCGCCACTAACAGAGAGCAAACGCCTTCACCACGCGACCCTAACTTAGTTGCTGAGCAACTTGCTGGCAGCAGTGCCGGCAATTTGCATAGCTAGTCGCTACCCGAGCCCAAAGCATCGCGTGGCGGGTGGCCCCAGCTTGCAACGCCTCCATCCATGATACCCGTCCATATGCCAGCTGCCAACGGCTACCATTGGCAATTGCAGGCATGGCAGCTCATGGCCTGAGCCGGGGGGGGGGGGGGGGCAGTGCGTTTAACACGGCAGCTTTGCACCAAGCAGCTGCACAGCTGTGCTGCTTGTAGGCGCAAGCATGCAAGACAGCGGCTGCGAGCAGCTCAGCTGCGGCAGCTTGCAGACCCTGGCGGCAAGGGGACCGAGCACCATGTTGCGGCAATCACATGCAGTACGCGTGCAATCCCTGCTGGCCGAGCTGTGTGGCTGCCATAGCGGCTGTTGCCATGGCGCGCTGCTGATGCAGCATCTGGACAACCAACTGTACAAACAAATTGATACCACCATGCAGTTGCCAACACGATGCATCGTCGCACACCCTGTCAGGCATGCACAGGCCCTCAAGCATGCTGTCAGGGCAAATGCAGTCGACCATTGGACTGTGCCCTGTCCGGTTGGGCCAACCCAAAAGGAGGCTGTCTTCTAGGCTGTACATAATGCAGGGGCAGAGCGCTGGGCTGTGACTGACGGACACAGAGGGCAGGTTGACTGAAGCACCATCTGATCCAACTGACAGCAAACCATGTCTTGAAAACACAACTGCACAGCGAGCAGGGCCCCTATTACATGCTGGACATGACCTTGCTGCTCATGCAGGTGTCGTCCGCAATCGTGGGTTGCTGCAGCACGCATGCTTGCAACTTCGCCACGTAGGAGAACGCTCGATGGTCGTTGATGTTCTTTAGACACCTGTGCGGACCCAGGGGACACGCTTGCGCCGTCGCCTTTGTCGCTTGTCGGCACTGTCCGCCCCAAATGCGGTGAAGCGTGCTCTGCGGCAGCGATTGATAGTGCGATCGCTTCCATGGTCCTGCTGTGCCGAGGTTTGGCACCACGTCAAGCTCGTTCCACCAGTGGGTGGTGATTGGCTCCAAACCGGACTCGTTGAAGAGCTTCAAGAACTTGTGCTGACCGATCTTGGGCGTTCCGAAGAGGTAGATCCCGCCGATGTTCTTGAGCTTCATCTCGGAGAGCTTCAACGCGGTGAACAGCGCATGGGCGCCGCCCAAGCTGTGGCCTGTGATGTAGATCTTCGCTTCCGTAGGCTCCTCCGTCTGCATGATCGCAGCCTTCACAGCCATCATGACTTGTGGCCAGATTGAGCGGAACCCGTTGTAAAACCCGCTATGCACCTCCACCTTCTTTGTGCCAAAGGCCGCCACCGTTGGCGTGTGCCGCATGTCGCTGGTCAACGCGGAGTCCACGCTCGTCAAACCTCTGTACGCGATCCACACGTCGGAGCTTGTTCCGAGCACGACTGCGTGCGCTTCGGGCTTCTGCGCGTTGATCATGCGCCTGAACCGCGCACCGGGACCACCTCCAGCATCCTGGAACTTTATCGTGTTGGGCTTGGCGCCCAGTGCGATCCACTTCCTCCTGAACAGCTCTTGATACGTCAAACGCGATGAGTTCGTGTTGACGTTGATGCCGAATGCCGTTGGGTATGTGTACCGCGCCAACAGCATCGCGATGTAGGCGTTGTTCAGGGTTGTGGGATCCCGGCGGTTGAAGAAGGGAGGCTGCAAGAGGGGCTTGAAGCAAGGGCCTGCAGCCAGCATAAACAACCCAGCGCACACAGCAGCAAGATGAGGCATACAGCATAGGTTGGTCAAGATGTGATAGGCTTATTAGTAGGCTCTGCATACCATCTGCATGTGTCTGTGTGCGCGGGCGGGTGGGTGCGTGTGCGCGGGCGCAGGCGTGGTTGTGCGTCCGTGCGCTAGCTAGGACCTATAGGATCATTCGGGTTACCATGCCGCCATTCAGAGCTACGACAAGCCCACACCAATATCAGTTGCTCTATCACCAGGTCTACTTGCGCAGAGCCCATCCCATGGGTTTGGATGCAATAACGATGTGCCTGTTAGCAGAAAGCATCCGATGCAGTGCAAGGAAGACGTATGCCCGTACCGTCATGAACAGCACCAGCTGTATCAAAAGCAAAGTCACTGCTATAGGCCTGCACTTACTCTCTTCTGGTGGCTCCTTGGGATTTCTGGGGTAGGGATCTCCGGAGTAGCCTGAAGTTGGCTCGCTTGGTGGTGATGCATACTGCTGCTGCTGCTGCTGCTGCTCTTCCTCTTCCTGCTGCTCCTCCTCATCCTCTTGCTGCCGCTGCTGCTCCACCTGCTCTGGCTGCGCCTGCTCCTCCTGCTCCTCCTGCTCTTGCTGTAACTCCCCATCCTGCTCCCCCTGCTGTTCATCGGTCTGCTGTTGTAGCTCCAAGGGCGCACTCTGCCCCACTGGCAGGGCATGCTGCGGCGCCGCTGTTGATGTTGCCGTCGTCTGCTTCTGCTGTAGCTGCTGCAGCTGCACCATCTGCAATTGCTGCGTCATCTGCTGCTGCCGCCGCATTGCTGCTTGAGCCTCTCTCGCCTGCTCCATAAGCTTCACACGCTTCTTATGCTGCAGTATTGCCGCCTGCACTTGAGTCTTCACCATCTTGGGGGGAACACCTAGGGCATGTGCCACACGCTTGATTGTAGCTGCGTCTGGTACTGCAGGCACCTGCTGCTGCTGCTGCTTGGTTTTCTTCTTGCTGCTTTTGTGCTTGATGCTTTTCGGCCTGAGCGCGCTGCTGCCTGCAGTGCTGGGGCTACTGGTGGCGGCTGTGCTTGGGGTGCTGACTCCTGTGGCTACAAGTGCTGCAGGGGCGTGCCTTAGTGTATGGCGGACCTCATGGGTCAATGCCTTGGCAGCTTTCAAGGCTGTCTTGTCCCGCTTGCCATGGCCATGCTGGTGTGTCCCATTTCTGCTGCTGCTGCTGACTGCTGTAGGCGCAGCAGCGTGTGCAATGGCTGACCGCATCGTGGCCTGGACTGCTGCGCTGGTGGTGTCGGTGGCTTTCTTGCCTACTGCAGTGTACACTTTGGCAACGTGTGCTGGCTTCTTTGCAAGCGCTGCTGAACCGTCTGCCTTGACAGTAGCTGCTGCTGCTGAAGCATGAAGGATCGATGGCTCAGGGACTTCTGTAATGTCCCCTGGAAGGGCGTCTGCGTCTGCTTCTGCAGCTCCTGCTGCTGCTGCTGTTGCTGCCAGGACTTCTGTTGCTCTGGCTGTGTCCACCGTGATGTCTTGTTCCTCAGCGCCCTCTGCTTCTTCTTCTTCTGCTGCGTCTGCTTGTGTTTCTGCTGCTAAATAAACGTCATCCACACCCTCATCATCAGGAACCAAAGCAGCAAGGGCAGTCGCAGCTGGCTCCTCGCCAGCAAAGTCTCCTAGGCTGTCACCAGCTGCAGCTGCTGCCATATCAGCAGCATCGATGTCAATATCTGCGTCCACGTCATCTGTGGATATGTCTGCTGTGTCTGTATCTTCCAAAGAAGCATCTTCGCTGTCCATGTCGTCATCATCAACTGCTGCTGCTGGGTCACCATCAGTCATGTCGTCATCAGAAACTGCTGCTGCTGCTGCTGCTGCTGCTGCTTGCGTGCGCGCTTTGGCGGCAGCAGTATTTCCTCCCACGCGCAAGTTGCTGCTGCCGCTGAGTGGGAGGGTAGCGGCACCAATCAAGCTTGCCACTTGTTTGATGGCTGCTGCTGTTGCTGCGCTGCTTGGTTGTGATTTGACAGCAGCAGCCAATGCAGCAGCGCGGGCCGCAGGAGCTGCGCTGCTGGCAATGCTGTTGCTGCTGCTGCTGCTGCTGCTGCTGCTGCTGCTGCTGCTGCTGCTGCTGGCGGTGGTGGCGCCTTTGATGCTGCTTTTGGCAATGCTTGTGCTGGTGCTGCTGCTTTGCAGCTTTGTAAGACGGCTGCCACTTCCTGCAGAAGTGCTGCTTGAGGGTTTTGCCGCTGTGGTTGCTGTTGCTGCTTTGCTCAACGCTGATGAAGTGAGAGGCACACTTGACGCTGTACCTGTCCGTATGCCAATGCCCTTTGATGCTTCCACTGCTGTGATGCTATGGGTGCCGGTACTGAGCAATGCTGCTTCGGGCGAGGCAGCTGCTGCTTTGATGCACACTGTCACTAGCAGCATGCAGCTCAAAAGCATCATCATCACGCCTGCAGTGAGGAATGAAAGTGATACAATGCTTCAGTTGTATAAAACTTGCGTGCATGCTCCTGATCTGGCTGCTATATGCATGGAGCAGTCCAGCACTACATATGTCTTGCACTGGGGAAGTGAACAGGGTCTTGCACACATGAGTCATGGGCGCTGATTAACAAATAGTTGAACTAAGACATATTTGTTTACCTGAACGCTCCATCGCCGGGCGCATGCAGCGCAGTTTTGCGCACATGGAGCCAGAAATGTTTCTGGGGCAGTGCCGGCAATCACAAGCCCATAGTGCGCTCAATTTGGCTCAGTTTTAGTAAGAGGCGCATCTCATACACGTTTCTGCATCGACAAGAGACTTTCACTTCGCAACTGTACTTGTGGGCGGGACAGGGTGAGCAGTATTTCTGTGCCAAAGGCGCCAGACTCAGCTATTCAGAAAGAATTCAATTAGCAGTTTGTCGTCGTGCCTAGTGCCTTGCTCTACGTGACAGTTGACAACGTCACTGTCTTCGGACGATGCTCTACAACAGCCTCTCATATAGCGCTGCAACATGTTTTATGCATTGAGATACAAACATTTATTGATGTACAGTAGATGCTGCGGCTTCGCACTGCACGTTTGAAGCTGCTGGAGTCACACATCAGTCCAGCCTGTCTAGACAGGCCTAAGATTAGGCCAACATTCTTTGGCAGTGTTGCAGCTGGGCTTGCTGCCACACACCTGGTGCACCCACACAATAATGCTGCACCTTTCAAAGTGAGCGGAACATTCGCACATCATTTAACCATTTCAAGCCTGCAACCGAAGGCCAAACTGACCTTGCGCTGCTGCTGATAGTTGCAAAGTGTTCAGGCTCTGCCTGAACCATGTAACAGTAACAGTAAATGCCCACACAAGGATCACTCCAACCCCATCTCATCGATGCATCAGATTGGTGACTGAGCACCCAAGCTGTCAATCCACACATGCCACCCACCCAAGTGTAGCCACATGCGCACAGCATACGTATGTACGAGCATTTAGCACAAGTTGTGCAGAAGGAAAGCTAAGTGCAGTGGCACACAGCCCTTGGCTGGTACCCCCAAGGCTGCAAGAAACATACCATTTCTGCCAAGATGACAACAAATCAGTCCGCGTCAAGATGGCGTCAACAACACCCACAAGCTCCCCAAGTGCAAACCCCAACCCTAAACCACCATATATCTATCCACCGCAGCTGCATCAGTCCTGCAGCGAGTTGAGGCAGAAGGCGTGCTCCTTGCCACGCGGTAACATCCCCTCGCTGCTGGCGATAGGGTTAGCGGCAGCATCCGCGTTGACCAGCACAGGCTTTGGCGCGTTGTATGCGCTGGTGGGTCGGAAGAGCTTCTCTGGGTCGCGGCACTTGGGGCAGCGCTTGCTGGGCATCAGCTCACGCAGCGTGTGCAGCTTCCACCCACAGGCCTCGCAGATCCACCTGCAAGGCAGCAACACAAGCACCATGATGCATACAGACAACCAGATGCACATAAAGTAAGCATGGTGTGTGCATCAGCTCACGCAGCGTGTGCAGCTTCCAGCCGCATGCCTTGCAGATCCACCTACAGAGCAACAGCACACCCACAATCAAAAACACGCAGCATGATGCAACCACAAGATACGATGCATATGCGACCCAGTTTTCTGTGTACATGCAAGCCAACGCTATCGAGACACACATGCATTCAGTACGACAGGCGGCATATGCCTGTGCGCATGAGGGTTTTCACCTGGCTGCCACGGCCAACCCATTGCAACAAGCAGCACGCCGCTGTCCACCACCCTCAAATGAGCAGCGGCTACGCACCAGCGCTTTGTCACTCGGACCGGCACCACGTCATGCCCGGAGCATGTGGCACGTCGCTTCTCTGTGAGGAACTTGCAGGTGCGGCACTCAAAAGCCGTCACCTGCATTTGTCCAGACACAGCAGCAGCCACTGTGTGGATCACCAGCAGGCTTGAATTTATGAATGTTTGCCGACGGGCAGACTGGGTTGACGCATTGCTGCAATTTATTGCTTTCAGCATGCCGTTGCTGGTATGCACTTGCCTAGAAGCGTCACTGCAACATTGTGCAGGTTCTGCAACATTACTGCAATGAACAAAAGGGCAGAAGGTTCAACTCCAGAAGCAGCAGAACACGTCCAGGCAGTGCCCCCCACCCACCGCCCACCCCACCCCACACACCTCCAGTTTGGTGATGGCCTCCAGCTGCTGCGCCAGGTTGTCCTTCTGTTCATACTGATCCAGCAGCTTTGACATCATGGACGCGTGAGCGGCATCACTCGCAGCACCCAGTGCCCTGCAGCAACACCGCAGGCAACACATGAAGAGGTTAGGGCATGAAGGCCTGCACACTGTTGGCTCAGGTGCAGGCACAGTGCAGCTTCGGCATCATGGATGCGTGAGCGGCATCACTCGCAGCACCCAGCGCCCTGCAGCAATTGCACAGCAGTCAACAAGAACACACATACAAGGTCAGGGCATTGCAAGTGGTGGAAATACACTTAGCGGCATCACTCACAGCACCCAGCGCCCTACAGCAACACGGCAGGCAACACATGCAGGTCGGGGCATCAAAGGCCTGCACCTCGCTGGCTCAGGTACAGGTACCGTCTGAGAGCGGGCATGTGATTGAGAACAGAGTGTCAAGTGTCATTCTAGCACTAGCCAGCAACACATACAGGGACAGGGCATCGAATGTCTAGACTCCTCTGGCCCAAGTACAGGTACAGAGCAAGGGCATACATGCGAAAACTGAGCTTTATCCTAGGCACCAGCCAGCAAGGTGATGCCATGATCTTGTGAGCTCCTTCAAGGCGCAGTGATCTTGCAGCTGGCGTTGTGGTGAGGGTTGGCGTATGTCATGCCGGTGATGTCTGCACCATGTTGCTACGGCAAACCTACTGCTGCTGCTGCTTGTTCCACCGGTGTGAAAAACAAGGTACATTCTTCGATGTGTCAGCCCCACTCACTTTGCGTCTGGCTTGTTGATGTCAGTGCGCTGCAGCACCCGACCAAACATGGCCCTAAACCCTGACGCCGCCCCTCCAGCAGCCCCACCGCCACCCTTGGACATACCCACGCCAACACCACTCGCACCCGCAGCTGCTGATGCTGCCCCACCCGAGCGACCAGCAGCAGCCAATGCAGCCGCCACAACGCTGTTGCTGCTGCGCACGCCGCCGCTGGCACTTGCGCCCACAGTGGCCCCGCCAACAGCCCCAATACGGGACACATGTGGCCGGCTGCTGGCCCCTCCCTTGCTGCCTGCTGCTGCTGCGGAACCCGCTCCTTTGGCCCCCGCAGCCCCCTTGCTGTTGAGGCTGGATTTTGAGGCCATGCCGAGTGTGACCTTCATTCGTTTCCTGGCCTCTGTGAGCTTTGCTGCAGTGCTGCCTCCATTGCTGCCGCCATTGCTGCCGCCATTGCTGCCGCCATTGCTGCCAGCCGCCGCCGTCCTGCTGCTGAGCTGCGCCATGGCCGACGCAGCACGGGCAGCAGCACTCTCAAGACCAAGGTCCCCTGCTGCTGCTGCTGCTGTGCCGGGGTGCTGTCGTAGCTGCTGCGTGTGCTGTGCCGGCAAAGCCCCGCCAATGCCGTGCGCTGCGTCGGGCTGTATGATCAGGTCATCTGCATCACTGTCGTCAAACAGTTCATCTATCAGCTCATCTAGGCCTTCCTGCTGCTGCTGCTGCCCTTGGTATGGCCGCTGCTGCTGCATTTGGTCCTGCTGCTGCTGCTGCTGTTGCTGCTGCTGCTGTCGCTGCTGTGACGGGTGCTGTGACAGGTGCTGCTGTGGTTGTGATGGCTGCTGACATTGCTGCTGTAGTAGGTGCGTCAAAAGCTGCTGCTGCTGCTGCTGCTGCTGTGGCTGTGGCTGTGACCCCTGCAAGGGCTGTCTAGCGGGCGGCAGCGGCAATGACATCTTTTGCTGCTGCTGCTGCTGCTCACTGTCAGGAGCTGACACCGCAGCCATGACAGCCAGCAGGTTGAACCACCCAGCCCCACCCCCCGCCTTTCCTCTGCCTGCTGCTGTGCTGCGCTGAGTGCTGCTGCTGCTTAGCGGCTGCATGCCTTGTTGCTGCTGCTGCTGCTGCTGCTGCAGCTTGGCTTTGAGTGACTCCTACAGGGCAGCAATCAGCAAATCAGCAAATCAGCACAGCAGCCAATGCTATAATGAGAAGCAGCACTCACCTAGCCTCAAGTCAGTGTGTCCATGGTGGGATTGGATGCGCATAATGTGTCGCTGCACAGCAGTCGCTGCATAGGAATCACACACCAATCCTATTACACGCCAGGCTTGCAACTTGATATGTGCTCATGCTTCTAGCACCACGATCTGCACGAGATGGGGCACTCAGCATGGTGTACCATCTGCGCGGCAAACAGCTCTGGTTGGTGCATCCTCAGGGGCAGTACGATGGTGGGCAGCATGCTGCATTGCATTACAGCGCGTACTCCCATAAGAGCACCATGCTGCTGCCGCCAAACTCACCCGTAGCTCAGCCTGTGCTGCAGCCGCCTTGCCTCGTTCACTCCCGCCGCCAACGCCAGCACCGCTGCTGCCGCTGCCGCCGCTCCTCCCCAGGGCCCCTCCACTGCCAGCTGCTGCTGCTGCTTCCAACCCAGCCCTGCTGCCGCCACTGCTGCCACCGCCAAAACTACTGCTGCCGCTGCCTCCTGCATTAGCAGCAATGTTCCTACGTCCCAAGCCGCCACTTCCAGCGCCACTCAAAGCACCACCGCTGCCAGCCTGCCTGCTGATAGCACCTCCAGCAGGGCCTGCAGGGCGACCAATTGCTCCTGCCGGCTGCTGCTGTGGCCGGCTGGGCAGTGTGCCCCAGGTCTTGCTGCGTGAATCAAAGACCTTGCCGTTGCTGGCGGCTGCAGCAGCACACGTGTGACGGCCTTGCGACGCGCATATTCACTACATGTATCCTCTATGCACAACTGTAATGCCAAGCCGGCTGTAAGGCAGCATGCTAGCGATTGTGCGCTGCCCACAATGTTCGTAACTATGCGCGTGTCAACATGGTTGCAACAGCTGCGCCCCCCCCCCCCTCCTGCTCCGCTCAAGCAGATAGAGCTGGTTGAGGATGCGCCTTGTCGCACGGTCCATCACCAACAGCGTTCCAATGCTGCAGTGGACCTATACACACGCACTCAGACCCAACTCCGGATTCCTTGGATGGTGGAATGGTTGATGCATTGGCTTGATGCACTCCCTGTGTCTACACACCCACACACCTGGTGGTGCTGGCAAAGCCGCCTGCTGCTGCTGCTGCTGCTGCTGCTGCTGCTGCTTGCCCAGCCCCTTGACAGGTGCCCGCAGGGACTTGGCCTGCTGCAGAGCATGGTACTGGCAGTAGTGGCTCACAGTGGTGTCCACGGCGTTGCTGCAGCGGGAACCGGTCTGCGGGCGAGTAGCGCATGTCAGCAGCACATCGGAACACACAGGGGTGTGGTCAGGATTCATTGGCAGCACAGCAAATCAGCCCTCCAGTCAGCCCCCCCCCCCCCACACACACACACCCTGAGTACTGCTGATGGTGTTGACCATGCCGCGTAGTCGCTGCTGGTCAGGCTGCAGTGCAGCACGGCTGCTCTCTAAGCTCAGTACACACATGCTAAGCTTGCACGCAAATCAAACTTGCTGTGCATCATGTGGCACAGCTGCTAGCAACAACCATCCACCTTGTCACCCCCCTGCTCACTGGCGACTCCCATGAGACTCCCCCCCCCCCCCGGGTAGCACAGCACACAACTACGCACGGAGTGAAGCACCTTTGCACTATGGGTACAGCAGCAGCAACAGCAGCAGGGGATGACGCCACCCCACCTTTGTGACCCCCCTGCAGAAGCCCCAGCCAGCCGATGTCGCCAGCAGCTCAATCTGTGCAGCCTGTGACACTGCCAGACCGTTGCTGCTGCTGCTGCTGCTGCCTCCTGGACCCTTGTTGCTGAACCTGGGGCTGTAGAAGGCTAACACAGAACCCTCAGCCTGCGGCAGCGGCAGCGGCACATCACAGCACAGCATACCACAGCACGTCACAGCACAGCACAAGCTGTCATCACGCAAGCACGAGCTGTCATCAAAGTACGCACCAAGGTACCATCATTGACGTCATTGGGTGAGGACAAAGACTGTGGTCCAGCAACAGGCCTGGCAAGGTCACAGGCTTTCATTCCCAAGCTGCCACACATGTGTGATGCTGCAGGCGGTGCATGTTGAGGACACTGCTGTAGGGATGCACCTCAACATGTCCACTTGCAACATGCACATGAATGGTATTTGGGCGGTTGGGGCTTTATGTAGGTTCAGACGAGCATGAGCGCCTGTCACTGCTGCCGTACCTGTGAGTAATGCTCCTTATGTGCTTCACCAAACAGTGCTATCTGGGTGTCGCTCCCTCCCAGGTCTGACACACGCCACCTGCACAGCCACACACCCACAACTGCTTGCATGTGATTGTTATGTTGCCGACATGCTAGCTACACTTGCATCCTCTTTGCTTACCACACACCAGGACACGCCAAATCTCAGTACATCTTGTAACATTTGGTTACAGCACGCCACGTGACCTTGGGTGCTGCTGTGCCTTACAACAGAATGATTTCCAAGAAAGCAGTATACAGCATCCTTCTCAGCAAAGGAGGTGTGTGAGCCTTGGGTTTTAGGGTTTTAGGGTTTAGGGTGTAGGGTTTAGGGTGTAGGGATAGCAGTATTGGGGTCTGACATGACTATTGCAAGGTCTTGGGCCCCATATACTGGGCCTACTGACTGTTAGAGACGTTGAGCTTCATAAAGGCACGGCCCCTGCCTGCTTGCAGTCAAGACATCACAGTGATGAATAGCCACAGTATAACATATTCTGATGCTCTGTGTTGTCATTACCTGCTGTACGGAGCCCCCTTTGCAGTTGTGCCGATCTGCTTTGACACCAGCACACCGATCACCACCCAGCTGCTGCTGTCAGAGGCCATGTGGTGCCTGCAGGCATGGATCACACAGCACAGCACAGCACAGAAGAGAGCAGCACGGCTCTGATTGTGAGATGTGTATGACTATTTCACTGTTCAGTCATGTCAATTGCTGCTACGCTGACTGCAAAAGCCTTTACATCTCTGCTGCTGATAACACACACGCACACCAGCACCATGTGGAGGGCTACCACCACCTCAACTAGTCCTGCACATGACAGTTGCAGCACACTTCTATTGCTTCTTGATCAAGAACAACAGGCAGGTATACCCAGCAATAACATCCAAGAACGCTACAGGCCAGCACAGCTGCGGCTACTCACTGTGCTTTGCTGACTGGCACACATGTCACACTTCTGTATCGCTCTCTGAGCACGACACCGCTCACACGAGGCAGCTTTATCTTGAGCCCCGTGAGCTTCTCCACGTAATGCTGAACCTCCTGCTGTTGCCGTGGCAGGCCTGCCACAGCTTTTCCTGCACTGGCGCTGCTGCTGTTGGGTGCTATGGGCCTGCTGCTGCTGCTGCTGCCTGGCGTGGCCGCAGAGAAGGCACGTGTACTGCACAGTATGGGCTTAGCAGGGGCTGGGGTGCTATTGGAAACTGGCGTCTGCTGCTGTACAGGAGGTTTAGCTGCTGGTTGGTCCTCGCTAAACAGTACATCAGCCAAATCCAGCAGGGGGTCCGCCTCATCTGCTGTAGTGGATGTTGCTGCTGCGGTTGCTGCCTGCTGGTCTGGTGGTGCTGAGCACTCCATAGCGTCACTATCTGCCTCTTCAGCAAGCTTTAGAAGCGCATCCAGGTCGTCCTCTGCCATGACAGCCTGCTTGACTCAGTGCCTACGGCAACTGCTTGCACACCTTGCAAAAGAGACAGGCTGGAGGCGTCACTTGTTGCACCACACGACGAGGTTTTGTTTCTGTTGGCCATCGATAACCTCAAAATGACACCTGCGATGATAAGGAATCCTGAGTGTTCGCAACTTCAACTCCAATCTGTTCAAATTCAAAAACTGACATACCAGGAACTGCCTCGCAACAGTGTATTGTGGATTACGGTCAGTCACTCACCACACGGTGGGGCAAAGAAGCAGACAGGAGGATTACACGCAGCAGGACTGGCAAAGTCAGCTGTGATCTGAGCGGAGCAGGTCACATCCACATTGTCCCTGGGGCAACGCCCCGAGCTGCCGTTGTGCAATTAACTTTCCGTAAAGAGGTACGGGCTAAGTTAAGGCGTTGTCGACCGGCTCTGTCTGCTCAGCACCAGCAGTCATCAGCCAGCCTGGCAGGCGCCAGAACAGCTCAAAATTGGCTGCCCCAGCTTCCAACTGCTCAACACGCAGATAAGCCATTGTTCAGCATAGAAGCAGCATCCAACATACCTCTAACGTACCGCTGGCTCCCCATGCACAGGCATGGGAACCAACGTCGCTGGCACATGGGACAAAGCTGCGCAGCTGCTGCAGGAGTGCAGTACCAAGCAGCCTGGCAGTGATGAGGCGGACGCAGCGCTGCTCACAGTGAAACACCTAGAAATCAAGGTCCGCAAGCTTCCGCCACAACCTAAAGCAGTCTGGAAGAAGCTGGTGCAGCAACTGAAGGTGAGTTGCAAACATAGCCTGTCACTTCTTGGGGGGTAAGTTACATGGACATTTGCGCCAAACAACAATGCCATTGTCCACCAGGGTCGAGCCAGGTGAACGTCATAAGTTGTCTCTACTGCTGTGGTATGCACCACCTACACCGGGTTGACCAAAAAAGGCAGAACCACCAGAATTGCAGCAAGTGCTACTACTACAGGTGCACAATATCTCTTGGTCCGCATCCGAGCTCAGCACATGAGTGCCTCGTCAATGAGGGGCAGTTCATCACCACCCCACCCTGAGCTTATCTATTGCTTTCTATTGGATCCACATGTCAATTGGCATATAGCTCTATAGCAGGCTGGCAGCAGCAGCTGCATGTTCAGAGGCATCTCTGCAGTCCTTGTTCTTTGTTGCTTATCTCAGCGCCCTGCTGCACTTTGCGCGCGCTCCGCTGGCATGGCTGTACCCACCTGCCTTGGCTACATGCTGCGATGATGGCCCCACTATGTAAGTACAGCTGACCCTCTCAGCTGCAAAACTCACACCAACAACTGCCCTTCGCCGACCACCCCACATCCTGCCACATGCTGCAGATACCCTTGCGGCTTGGAGCCGCCTTCGCCACGGCAGCTCAGCACAGCTGGAAATCCCCTTGCACGCAGTCTGCCCTCGTTACGCTCCAGTCGCTGGTCCGCACAGCAAATGCAGCAGGCGTGACCAAGAGCACCAGCAGCAGCAGCAGCCTGGCCAGCAGCATCCGGCAGCAGCTGGAGCAGTCGGGGATGCTGCAGCAGCTTGCAGCAGTCATGACAGCGGCGGCTGCCGACCTGCAGGACAAAGCAGCTGCATATGCTGCTGGGGGTTGGGGCCAGGAGCAGACTGTGCTGAGCACGGCCAACGGGCTGTTGCATGCCCGGCTAGCCATGTGTGTGTACGATCTCATGATTGGCCTTTGGGATCCGCAGTCACCTGATGTGGATATCGTTGCCTGGCTGTGCCATCCCAACGGGCATGCAGCTGCTGGCATGCAGCTGACCACCGCAGTACTGCAGCATGCCAGCGTCCTGGCGCAGCATGTGCTCCCAGGCATGCGTGAGCGCCTGCCGCAGCAAGCAGATGAGCTGCTGGGTGTCCTGCAGCCCAGCACTCGGATAGCGCAGGCGGTGGCCACGCGCATAATGTTCAGAGTTGTTCCAGCGCGTGCACGCTGGCAGCAGCAGGGGCAGGGGCAGGGCAGTGCGGGAGCGTCCCTACAGCAGCTGCTGCTGTCACCCGAATCGCTGCCGTTCATAGCAACGATGCTGGTGCTGTTGGCAGCTGATGTCAGTAGCGCAATGGCAGCACACAACGGCCAGGTTGGGGGCAGCAGTGGCGGCAGCACGGCCGCCCCCACAGGACAACAGCAGCATGCCCCTGGTGGCGACAGCAGCAGCAGGGGCAGCAGCAGCAGCAGCAGCAGTGCGGAGGTCAGTGACACCCCGTCACTCTGCCAGCTACGGCTGCTGAAGCTGCTGGGCTTGGCTCATGAAATGACAGCCTGGGAGAAGGAGCCAATTCAGCTGCCTGCAGTGTGTGGGGGGCTGCGCATGGCACTTGCAGCGTACAAGGCATGGTACAATGCTGTGGTGGACCCGTCAGACTGCAGTGGCTTGCCGTCCTGGCAGCTGCAACTGCAGCAGCAGCAGCAGCAGCAGCAGCAGCGAGGTCAAGTTGAGCAGCAGTTTCTGTTGCTGCCGATGCTGCTGCTGCTGCTGCCAGCAATCCTGCTGCCGTGCGCCAGCAGACTGCTGTCACCCAACGCCCAGCACCTGCTGCGGCAGCAGTCGCAGCCGCTGCAGTTGACAGTGCATGATCTGTTTGAAGTGAGCAGCAGTATGGTGATTGAAGGCGATGCGCTGATGTTACAGCAGGAAAGCCTTGGCTGGCGCCCCCAAGGCCAACTGAAGCCTGGGTGCAGGAGGTCCTGGGTGTGGTGCTGCGGTCAGTGGAACAGATGCTTCAGCAGCAGCCCCCCACACAAGCAGGCAGTACAGGAGGCAGCAGCAGCAATGACAGCAGGCCAGCTTCTGCGGCAGCAGAAGGAGCACCGTATCTTGCGCGGTTGCTGCCACTGATTTGCACCATGGTGCACTTCTCGCAAAGCATCTTGTGCCAGCCCAACAGCAGCGGCAACGGCACCAACAGCAACAACAGCAGCAGCAGCCTCAGACATGCAGCAGCAGCTGCAGCAGCCCCCAAGGCCGCAACGTACGTCAGATTGGGACCCGCCCTTGAGGCTGTGTTGCGTGCTGTCACCACAGCAGTGCAGAGCGGCACGGTCTGCAAGGACGTTATGCCTTTACTGAAAGATGCACTGTTTCCGATCAGTGATCTGCTGTGTTGCGACCAGGGCTACCCTCGCTCTGCATTGATGCAGCACATGGGCCTGTGTGGGCCTGACGTGCTGGCACAGGAGCAGCGGCAGCTGTACAGCTTGCTCAGCACAGTGCTGAAGATGGGTCAGCCGTGCTGGGGTGAGCAGGCACCAGGCAGTTGCTGCTTGGCGGCTGGGGAGGCAGCTGTGGGGCTGCTGTTGCAACCACCAACAGGGTCGTTGTCATCATCAGCAGCGGCAGGAGCAGCAGGAGCAGCAGCACAGCAGCCTGCAGTGGACCACCTGCCCAGTCTTGTGATCTTTGGGCGCTGCTGCCTGCAATGGGCGGAGCAGCTGAAGCAGCAGATGCCGACGCTGCTGCTGCCGACGTCTGTGCAGTTGCCGCCGCAGCAGCAGCAGCAGCAGCAGGAGCGGAGGGAAGTTGAGCTGCATGCGCATGCGCACAGTGCAGCTCTGGTGTGTGTCCCTGGGCTGCGGTCGGGGGCAGCCACTCGTCCTGGTGGCTTGATGGAAAGCTTGGCAGCAAATGTGTCTGAGTGGGTGCGTGGTGTTGAGGCCCCTGCAGCACTTGCACAGCTGGCTGCTGCCGGTTGTGCACCGCAGCAGCTGCAGCAGCGGCTGCAGGCGCTCCTGTTGGTTGTACAGGGGACGCAGCAGCTGACAAGTGCTTCACTCACAGCGCTGGTGCAACAGCTGCAGGAAACAGGAGCCATGCTCTGCAACGTTGCAGTGCCGCACTTCTGCAACAATTCAGGATGTGTTAACATCAGCGCCTGTACAGAGATGCAGCTGGTGTCAGGGCGCAGCTGCATCTGTGCAGGGTGCCGCATAGCGCGCTACTGTGGGCGAAGCTGTCAGCGGGCCGCCTGGAAGCTGCACAAGCCTGTGTGCAAGGCGCTGGCAGCGGCGGCTGGTGACATCAGCACACCAGCAGGGGGATAGCAGTGGGAAGTTGGCAGCTGACTGCGGTTAAGTGTCCAGGCAAGTGGGCCTGTCGTGGTAAGGTTTTTTTCTGGTAGCAGCCCCCAAGTGTTTATGCTTGTGTTGTGTGTATAGATGGTGTGTGATGCATACAGTACTCACCGGTACTGGCTGGCATGATTTGCTACTTTGCCTCCCATGCAATTTCTCTGTTATTATAAACAGATCTGTGTCTCTAGAGCCTTGTGCTGCCCACAGGTGCCGCAGTGCCTATGCCATTGTTTTATAGGCCAACATAGCTGTGAAAAGCCGGTGCACAAGCTGGGTGATGGCACTGTATGTGCTGAACGTGATGTACTCAGCCTGGTTGGCGACCCTTGTTGTGCAGGCCCCCAGGCTGCTTTTGTGTCTGTGGTTACTGTGGCATGCAGTCACAATGACATGCAGTTACACCTATGACAGATGTATTGCAAGATCAGGGACATTATTTGCCACGCTCTGTGGCTGGCATGTGTTTGAACGACCTCGTGATCTGGAGCCAAATCCCCTTGAGGAGCTCCTTTATCTGAGCTTTTACATCCAAAGCTGATCACTGTGCAGCCTTGCAGTGACTGCAACTCAACTGATAACCAACATCACCCAAGTGTGAGGCCCTCCAAACCCTCACCAGGGCACTGAGGCATTGCCAAACTCAGTCCAGAGCACACAACATCTGCAGAGCAGCCGATCATCGTGACCAGTGGTGACCAGTCACAGCCACTAAGAGGAACATTATTGAAAACTACGACACTGGGTCTGATCACAATACATCACTCTACTGGTGGCAGCAGCAGTAACAAGAGCTGCATCGCACAGCTCACAGCATCATGCGCCTGCCTGCCTGAGCCTAGGCTGCGCAGTGGCAGCGCGCATTTGCTTCTGCTGCTCCGCTGGCAGAGCCTTCAAAGACTCCTCAACCATCTTGTCAGTCTGCACTGCCAGCTTCTCTGCAACTGCCTTACTAGCCTTAGCTGCTGGCTGCATGCCCTTAGAGACAGCAACACCTGCGCTCAGCAGCTCAGCAGCCTCGATCGCAGACACAGCGCCACGCATGCCCCGCGGTACCGACGCCCGACAGCACCGAGCGGGTCAGGTTGCCCATCGCCTGGTTCATGTTTCCGAGGGGAGCTGCAAAGTTTTGGGCGAATGTCTGCGCCTGCTTCGCGAGCAGCTTGTTAACGCCGTCGAAGGCCTCGACCATAACGTTCTCCTGCACGCGCTCGAGCAGTCCCTGGAAAAGAGGCGTCTGTGCGAACTCCTGAACAGCCTCGGGGGCGGTTGTGAGGTAGTTGGTAACGATGGTTGAGAAAGTGACGGGCTTGATCGGTGACTCGGCTCACGCTCGGCAGCAGCACGCTCCATGGCCTCGTCGTCAGGGGCAGACCCGGGCAGGGCGGAGAGGGTAGGGCAGTGCAGTGACGGCAGTGCCGTTGGAAGATGCTGCCGTGCCGGTGCTGTTGCCGGGACCGCCAATGGGGATCTGCAAGTGCATCAGCAACAAACAGCCAAGCAATACCTTGCTCACTGAAACATGAACAACTGCACACAGCTGCACAGCAATGGGTTTGAAGCGTTTGCTGTCATGGTGGTCCCTACAGCAATGTGGCAGACTCTGTGACAGCGGCAAAGCAAACCTGCCGTGCGCGCAATAAGTTGGCCATATTATGCTAAGCACATGTGCATGCACACATCGCACTGCATGATCATGCTTAGCAGCAGGAGTGCTGTGTGCCGCCAGCGCTTGAACCCTCTGGCTGGTTGAATCCACTCACGTCAGTGCTGTTGGCAAAGTTGCGGAAGTCGTCCAAAGTTGCAAAGTTGAACAGTGACAGGCAGAAGGGGATGATGGAGGCACCGCCCTCACGGGGCAGGGGGGTCACGGGGACGCCCAGGTCGTACTGGGTCAGGGCCACACCGTACAGCAGGGCCTACAGCAGCAGACAGGAGAGCGGACAGTGCTGTCAGGTCCGTAAGTGTGTGTGGTCCACCACCGACATGTTGCATGAGCGGCGCAGCTTTGAGCCGAGCGTCATGATACTCGAAGTAGGAAACTGCAGGAGTCTACTTCAAGAGTGGAACTGGTGCCAGCGTCGCCCCGAGGCGGTAGAATGCCGGTCACAGCCCGTTTCTCTATCAATGCTGCACAGCGCTAATGTTGCCGCGGCAACTGCTGCGGACTGGGGAATGAGCTGAACCAACTGGAATCTTGAAGGCCCTCTTGCCGGGCCTGACTTTTGTGGGTAGCCCCTTACTGCCCCCCGACACACTGTTGCACAGAACCACACTGTCAACCAAAGTTTCATGAAGCCACTGAGCGAGGGTCTCACCTGTGTGCATGTCAATGTGTTCTGTGGGGCCAGGATGTTGTAGGGGGAGGCAGTGGCTTGGGCTGACTGGTCGGTACGTGCATCAGCAAGGTTGGTGCGGTCGTTGGAGTAACCAGCATACCTGATGCTGGACGCGCCACGGTCTGCAGCAGCACACACAACACTTATATGGTCACAACACTTGTGATCGCAACACTGTTACTATTATGTTACACGGTTACGTAAGTTATGGTCACACAACACTTATGATTACTAGCTAGTTCTCAAGGGATGCGCTGATGCTCAGGACGAAGTGCTCAAGCTGCTTGATGGGCCGCATTGTGGTTTGTTGTTGCCGGATCGGAGTGCAATGACACATGGCAGTCTATGTGCACATATGCCACAGTTGATGCATGCTCAAGACCAGTGGCGGGAGCTCCTCGGGGCGCCTCGAGGGACCTCCTTAGGATAGTGCAGCATGGCCTCAGACGGTCTGTGGTGACTGTCCAAGTCGACGGCGCCTGGACGGTGACCACAGACAGTCCAAGGCCATGCTGCAGTACGGCTAGGAAGAGCCCTCAAAGCGGGTCCTAAGGGCAGTACGGGCTGATAAGCGTTCATGTCATTGCAGCAGTCGCCCTGCAAGGTCTTATATCATCATGGATGTCAACAGCTGTTGCATTCGCATGTGCTGTCCTGGATGCCAACACCACCTTGAGGTTTTTTACGTTGCCCATGCCAGTAATACAGAGGCCCACCTGCCTGCGGGGGCACCCTGCAACACATTCCGAGACGGCTGCCCCTCCTCCCCCCTCCACCACCTTGTCAGCCCCCCCCCCCCCCCTGCCCCCCCCCCCCCCCCCTGCCCGCCACCCCCCCCATCACCAGGCGCCCAACACTGCTTGTAGTACAAGGCTTGTAGGTTCCTGAGCACCTGGCCAAGCTGCCCCCACCTCGCACCACCCCTGCCTGGCCCCTCAACACCTGCTGAGCTTTCGCTGTAGGGTGCATGCTCGGCCGCTGATGACATCTCCGCCACCCTCTTCAATTGGCCTCATCTTGCACTCAGTGCAGTAATAGTGTCACCTGGCTGAACACCATTGACACTTCCCTGCCCCCCCCCCCCCTTCCCCTCCTGCCCCTCCTGCCCACCCCTCACCTGGCCCAATGCTGATGAAATCTCTGCCACCCTCTTCTGGCCCCCTCTGCACTCAGTGCAGTGCCACTGGTGACACTGGCAGTGTCACCTGGCTCAACACCATTGACACTTCCCTGGGCCCCCCCCCCCCTTCCCCTCCTGCCCCTCCTGCCCACCCTCACCTGGCCCAATGCCAACTCCGGAGTCTTCAGTACCCAGTGTGGTGGCCCCTGCAGTGCCTGTGCTGACACAACCTCCCAGGTAGTTGTTGACTCAACCCCGGGGCTTGTAGCAAAACTCAGCTGACATCCCCTTTGCCTGGCCTAACTTAGGCCTGCGCCCCTCCTACCACACTCAACAAACCAAATTCTAACTTCTGAACACCACCCTCACCTGGCCAACTAGGATGATGCCCCCCCCCTCCCTGCCTGCCCCCCTCCTCCTACACTGTGGGTAGTACCCTCACCTGGTCCAATGCCAATGGAATCACCTCCACCCAGGGTGGTGGATCCTGCAGTTCCTGTGCTGACAGACCCTCCCAGGTTGTTGTTGATGGGGTTGTAACCGAACTCAGCGTTACCCCAGGCACCGTTGGAGGCAGAGAACAGGTCTCCCCTGCCGTCTGCTGCTCCGTAGCTCAGGGTGGGGTAGAATGTCCTGACTGCGGCAGCAGCAAACATGCAGACAAACCGAATGACATTCAGCTAAGTAAACGCTCGGCAACTATGTGTAGTAAATAGGCTGATTCAATACAGTGTACTACAAGCGCAGCGTGGTTGTGAGTGTGGGTGAAGCGTCTGCTGCTCTGCAGCTCAGGGTGGGGTAGAATGTCCTGACTGCGGCAGCAGCACACATGCAGACAGAAGCATGGGGGTGTTGTGGTGGCTGAGAACCTGACGCACACTTCATGCGCATGCTCTAGCTTGTTGTTATGGTGGGAAATGCGCTCATGAAATGCCCTTGATCAAGAAAGCTGGCCTAGTCTGAGGATGCCACTGATGTTTGCCAGCCCGCTGGGCTGCTGCAAAGGCTGTAGCAGTGGGCACTACTGCTGGAGATACTGCAGTACTGAGAGCTATTGCAGCAATCTTGCAGGCCGCACTGAACAATGCAGTCTCAAACCCAGGGCACTTGGAGGCGAGATACCACACACAACCGACTCGGTTGTGTGTGGTGTTTTAGGGTTTAGGTTTAAACCCCCCTAAACCCTAAACCAGGGCAGTGCCAGACTCGGAGTCTGGCACTGCCCGGGCCTTTCTGCATTTGGTCATTGCAGTATGGTTTGTGTAATGTTCAACATACAAGTGAATTGATGTCTCTGATTCATGAAGTGACAAAACAAATCATGCAAGCACGAACAGCCTTCAAGAGTCTGGCAGACATGTGCAATGCTGATGAGAAGGCCTCAGCTGGTCCAAAGCCAAATTTGCATCCAACACATGTATGCAAGCGCCACCAGACGGTGCCAATACAACTTACATAGCGCCAGGGGGATCTGTGTGTAGGCTTGTGTGGCTGCAGTGGGCCTGTTGTTGTATGCGCCCCCAGTCAACACTTGCAGGATGGGGTTGGAGATGGCGGTGACGGAGGCAAGGTTGCCACCAGCAGCAGCACTGACTGTGCCATCAGGGGCCACCTGCAGGGGCGCAGCAGGCAACACACACACGTGCGTGTCGGAATGCACTGTTTCAGAATGGTCCTGTCACCATCATCAATGGGGTGATGATACTGTATGTGCATGCTTGATGCAGCTCAAGTGTTAAAACACACCAACATGCGCACACAACTGTCAACTATTGTCAGGCTGGCTGACTGGCCGTAGCCGCTGAGTGTTCAAACCTTGAAGGTCCACTGAACTCTCTGCATGGTGTGCGAGCCTGGCCACTGCTAGCGCAAGCTACAAAGCCAACTGATTATTTGGCTACAACCCAGCCTGTGTTGTTCAGGTATTTTCTGAAGTCCAAGGAAGTGGCACTGCATGATTGCACAGCAGCAGCAGGGTCTCACCGCCAGGTTACCGTTGACATCCACGGACGTGCTGCCAGCAGCGTCTGGTGTGTTGTAAAAGAACTCCACCTGCTTTAGGTCACGCTGAGGCCGAGCATTCACTGCATAGCAGAAATTCAATGCCAGCAGCAATTGTAACAGCCGGCACCAAAACACAGTATGATACCCTCACTGTGTACTGATGCTGTGCCACTTGCTTTGCTTTCAGCACAGCCTGCCCGTGATGGCGGCCACAGCAGCAACCAAGCTGGAGGTAAACCGTCTAACAGCTGTGTAAACAGCTGCAGGCTGTCGTCTGCGGCCAGCTCTTGAGCCGATCGTTTCTCACCAGCGACAGCTGCAGATGCGACCAGCAGCAGCAAACAAGCGCCTCGCTGCATCTTGGGCACTGGTGGTATGCGATGTGACGTTTTATCTGGTGTATATCTGTGCTTTACAGTGCCCAACACTATGCGAAGCAGATGTGCTGCAGCACTTGGACGGTCCGCTGATACTCGCACAGCTGCTGTTGTATAATAAGAGTTGTGCAAGCCTCCGTGGAAATCATATGCAGGTTCATCTGGCTCGATGGGCAGCCGCAACTTGCCGTCGTCAGATCCAAGAAATTTTGGCGCGACTGTGCGAAGGTTTGAACAGTTTCTTAGTTGGAAAGCACGCACCAAAGGGAATATTAATCAAGTCTCAGACAATAAAAGCTGTTCTACATCATCAATGGCTTCATGCCATGATGATCATGGGTCATGTGTTCGTGATCGGCAGGTTGATCGGTGAGTGCGATTGTAGCAACGGGGCCAAGACGGAGACAAAAGACCTCAATACATTGTGACAGGCTCTGAGATGTTGGTTTTCGGTCGTATTTGTGAATAAGGTGAGGCTCTGCCGGTGCTGCTGCACTACTGCACACCCTTATGCCTCCACATCCAGCAACACTCTGGGATGGCTGTTTTGCTGCAAGTACACTGCAAAGGGGCTACAGCCTAGAGCGACCTTGACTGAAGCCAACACCATGTGGTGTCAGAAGATCAGTACAACGCACGCTTGTTGCAGCGTGGCATCAGCTCAGCTCAATAACGGAAAGCCCAACTGAGGGGTTTGGCAGCTGCAGCTGCACCAAGTTGGCCATGGCGCATGGCTGCTGGTCTCCTTGCAACAACATGGTAGTCCCTCACTGCTTGATGCAACCTTGTGTGCTATCGACTCTCACATATAGCTGCTGCAGCAGTGACGATTCACGAACATCGCCATCTTGCTCAATTCAGGGGGGGGTGCTTTGTAGAGCATGCATGAAGCTGCCACACTAAGCTGCGGCAGCTGAAACAGGCCAGTGGAATGCTGCTTCATGGCTCCACAGCCAGAAGCGTGCTCGGCTATGCTGGTGTGCTGCCCTTCAAGAGGTGGTCACGCAGCTTGTCCAGTGCACGGTACCTACATACACACCGGTGTCAAATGGCAGCATGCCGTATGATTATACAGGACAGTAACAGTACAGCAATTGGGGACAGGGTCTCAACCTTGGCATTAGCCAGCGAGCCTCGGGCTCATGAGGGTGCCCAGAGGGCCTACTTGCGTACCCCCGTCTCTTAGGTCAGTTGTGAGGGCGATTGAAATCACCACCAAACCAGCCGTCAATTCCAGTAGCATTATGATCCCGCATTACCTTGCTGTCAACAATCCATGTGCTACCTGCAGGCCCTGCAAAGGCAGCTGGCAGAGTGATACCGCAGAGCCGCTAGTCGGTGGCCAGTGCATGCAGAATGACCGTGAATCACGGTGATGCAACAGTGCGCAGGCTAATGTGGTCGACGTCTTCGCGGCCAGATGGGCCAATCGATGTGGTTGTGCAGTTTGTAATGAGGTGCGGCACAGCCACACAATCTCATAACGTTGTGAAAGCATGCTGCCGTTGCTACATGTGTACCACACACCTATGCGATATCGTATTCTTCAAGTCTTTGTCCATCTCAGCATATGTAGTGTCAAAGCCATCTGGCTGGAACACAGGGTCCCACCCGAAGTCAGCAGGGCCGCGCGCAGGGACAATCTTGCCGTCTGTACGGCCTACAAATGTGATGGGCTCTGCATCCGGACCTGCAAAGAGACACCGGCAAGGCAAACAATTCTTGAACTTGCACTTGAAGAAGTGTGTCTGTGTATGACCCCCCCCCCCCCCCCGTGTGTGTGTGTGTGGGGGGGGGGTGGGTGGGGTGGGGGGGGGGGGGGGGGGGGGGGGCATAGAAGTTGCTGACCTCAAGCAGCTACGTCTATTGGTACGGCTGTGGATGCCCCCTTCCCCACTGCTTTGTAAGGCCCTAAGGTTCCTTATCGCAACACCTCGACCCCTAAACAGTCCCTGTGGCACTTCTGTAATGAGCTTTTCAGTTTAGCTTGTGTGTCCCACACGAGAAAGCTTGCTCTGACACCCTCTCAGAGAGTCTGCCTGGCAGGCAGGTCGATTGACCAGTAAGCGAAGTGTCTGAGCACCAACTAAAAAGGGGCGCCAAACTGACCAATCTATGGGATGTTTGGTGTGTCTGCCCATCCAGTGACAGCCCTCCCACTGGTGACGAAAGCCAGTGCGTCTATGTGCTGGTGCTGGTGCTGAACACAGGATAGGCCAGCACCCTTTTCTGCATGCATTGGTCCCTGAACAACTGACGCAGGCGGCAACCCCTTTTACTGTTACTGTTACATGGTTCAGGCTGAGCCTGAACACCCTCATTTCCAACGGCCCAACCTCCTCTTGCTGAACACAGAGAGGTCCCAACCCACCTGAGCTGTATGCAAATATACACTGGGCGTATGCAGACTTGTCATCAAAGCCAACTGCACAGCAGCACAGCAGCACAAGCAGTGGCATCACATTGTCTGAGTGTGTGAACCCTGGAGGCTGAATGACCCTTGATAATAGGATAGGGGGTACATGTTGAGTGTTCTGCCGGTGGGGCTGTCCCAATGCTGTATGCCATCGGCCAGACTCAAATCATCGAAGAGGATCATCACCTAGCATCTTGTTGAGCCCGTCATGCCCCAGCTTTTCCAAGAACCACTTGATGTAGGGACCTGCACAGCACAGCACAGCACAGCAGCGTAAGTGCAGTGGTACGCCTGTGAAGCAGCACTGGTGTGACCACCACACTCACAAATTGCCGGTCTCAGCGACACAGGCTTGCTATGGCCCGTGGGTTGCACAAGCCTAGCTCACAGTTCACAGCACTGCGCTGCACCTGTCACACGCAGAGCGCTGCTACTACCACACACAAACACAGCAAGGACTGCTGGCCACCCATTGGTTCAAGAGCGTGGCTTGTGCAAGCCGACGTGCCCCGTACTATGAAGCGGCCATCGGCGCTTCTGGGGTAGCAGTTGCCCCTTGCCACCACACACACCTGGCAGTCCCTTGAGTGCATTGAAGCAGAGGCTGGTGTCCTCAATCATGACAGCAGCACCCAGCTGCAGCAGCAGCAGCAGTAGCAGTAGCGGAGGCGGCCACATTGGCGATGGGTGGTGCTTAGTTGTGCTGAGTTGAAAAGAAGATGGCTAGCGGCTGTCCTGTAACACCATTGGCAACCCCACATCTCCAAGCAGCAACGCACTTCCGCTGCTCAGCCCATTTTGGGTTTAACGAGGAGCTCACAACCAACTCTGCACACACCGGCTGACACACCCAATCAACTGTCAAGTGGACATAGGCCTTGTGCGGTATGCACAACCAAGCATCTGAGACTGCCTTGGAAACATACACTGACTCTCACTTGAGGAGCACTGCTAGACACACACCAAAGTTTCGGAGTTCGGAGGTCCGTGGATGGTGAGGTGGTTCATGCATTGGCTGGCTGCACTCATTGTGTCTACTCACCTGCTTTGCTGCAATGCGGCACTTCTCCTTTGAGATGTCCTCAGGCTCACCCTGCAGCACATGCCATGTGTTGAACATACAACATGTCACTCTTACTTCTACATGATTCAGGACCTGGAAAACTATAAGATCAACATACAACATGTCACTCTTACTGTTACATGATTCAGGACCCTGTACACAATTTAGAGAGCCCACCAGACTGGAGTGCACACTGTGGAATGCTGTAGGTACCCCAACACTCTAAGAGAATAAAACTATACTTCGAAGAGCATGAAACTATACTTCACTGCAGTTGAAGATTGAAGAGGAAGTCCAGCAGCGCACAGAACTCCATACGAATATGAACCTGGCAGTAGGGTTGCTCATGGCAATGTGGCTGCTCACCTGCAGTTCTGGCAGGTCCAGCTTAGCTGGCTCAACAGCAAACGGCAACTGCTGACCCGCCGCAAGAATAGCAACCACCTGTGTGTGTGTGTGTGGGGGGGGGGGGATTGCAATGCAGTTGGTGTGGGATGGGGGCAGGTGTGCTGACCACAGGTTGAATCACACATGCAGCGGCTGCTGGTGCTACTGCTGGTGTTGCTGTGCTGCTAGTGCTGGTGCTGGTGCTGCTGCTGCTGCTAGTGTGGTGAGTATTGGTGAGCAAGTTGGTGAGTGTGTTGAGTCCTGTGTTGTCAAGCTATATGGGGATATAGCATACAGCAAATGCAGTACGCTGGTAGACAGCCATGCAGTCATTCACCTCTTCTAGCTTCTTCTTGTTGCCTGTGGCAAAGTAGATTGTGCTGGGGGTAGACATGCTGCTACTGCTGCTGCTTTTGGTGCTGCTGCTGGTTGTGCTGCTCAGGTGGGCAGACTTGTATGGAACCTGCTCGTGGGTGTGTGGATATGCGTTGATTGCCAACCCTAGTGGTCTGGCAGCTGCCAGGCTGTGCATCAACAGAAGTCCCAAGGCCCAGGATCCTGTGACGGTGGATAATAACTTGAAGAAACCAAACTTCTTGAATAAAAAAGAGTGGAGAATGAAGTTGCTTTGACAAAGATATTGAATGCACCAGTTGGTGTGACAGGCTGTCATGACTGATCAGTGACAGTAGACCGGTGTCAGGGGCGTAACATACCTTCAGCCCGGAAGGGCTTTTGAACATGTTGACATGCGGGGGTCAGTGCAAGCGGATCAGACAGCCGCTTTCTTTTGCGATCTGATCTGCAGATCAACCAAATTGCGAAACCCCCAGGTTAGCTTCTTGCCTTATGATCCATGCGATTCAAAGTATGGTTGCTCAAGGATGTGCGCAGCACGGATTGCCCAGGTACACGCCGGCCAGCTGCTGCTTGGTGGACAGGAGGCTGCATGCAGCAGCAGCAGCAGCAGTGATTGTGATAAGTAGCCAAGCTGAGCAGTGCCCTGATGTTTTCAAGGTGCTATTACTCTGCTATGCTTGATGTGTGTGGTATGCTTGCTCGCCCCTTTGGTTGCAGCTGAATTGGTGGACGATGTGCTGCATGGCTACACACCATATGGCCATGACCCACAGGGACCAGGGGGAGTCGTTATATGGCCTGTTGAAAAAAGAAAAAAATATGCAGCAGCCACCAATCCCAGCATCTCAACAATCCTATCAGCTATGCTTTATCCTATCTGCATATCCCTGTGCTTTTGCAGCACATGCACATGCTCCACAACCCAGCTGTGGGTCTGCCCAATATCGATGGCGCCGCATGCACCCCGACACGATACTATCATCGTATAAGAACACACCTATGCTGTACATTTCACAATGGGCACTGCATGCTGAAATGCACGCTATGCCACAGCAGCACATGTGCCACAGCAGCACATTTTCTGCACCAGACCAGAACCCTGACTGCCACGCAGGCTTGATGCATGTCCATACACGCTTCATCTGCCATGACCAGTGCACACACACATGCAGCACTTGCGCGAGCAAACCCTTTCCAAGTTCCAAGCCAAGCCCAGACACATAAGCAAAGCCCATGTACAACCCAACACGCTGCAACAAATATCTGCCACTAGCCTGAGCTGCACTGCGTACTGGGTACTGTACAGTATATGCAAGTGTGTAGGGTACAGCACGGAACACACCCCAGGGCACAGCACTTGCTACCGGCATCTCCTGTACAGCTGCTGCTGCAACAAGACATTTGGCAGCTGCCCATGCCTCCCCCCTTTTGCAGGTTTACAGGTAGCGGCACCTGATGCGCTGCTGTCCACCCCATCCCTTCAACACGCTGCGCTGCTGCTGCTGCTGCTGCTGCTCCTAGCTTCACATTCCCGGGTGTCTTGGTCCCCTCAGTGCTTTCACCCCCCGCTGTTGCTGCTGCTGTGGTTGTGCTGAAGTCGCGCACCCCCCCCCCCTCCCCTCACCAAGGGTAGGCCAGCAGCAACATCAGGTTACATGTCAGCAGAAGCATCAACAGTTGGTCAAAGTTGCGGAGGAGTTCATCCCACACGAGCTGCTGCTGCTGCTGCTGCTGCTGCTGCTGCTGCTGCTGCCGAACCTAACTCCACATCCCCTGGCCTCCTACTCCCCCGTGCATTCCCCTCCCCCTCTCCATCCCCTGCTGCTGCTGCTGCTGCCCCTGCTGTTGCCCCTACTGCTGCTTTGGTGCTCGTATCCGGCACCCACCCCACCAGCGTTATGGTGCAACTGCAACAGCAACATCAAGATACATGTCGACGAGTGATCTATGTTGCCAAACCTCACCCCACACGACCAGCTGCTGCTGCTGCTGCTGCTGCTGCTGCTGCTGCTGCTGCTGCTGCTGCTGCTGCCGACCCTAACTCCACATCCCCTGGCCTCCTACTCCCCCCTGCATTCCCCTCTCCATCTGCTGCTGCTGGTGGTGCTGCTGCTGCCGCCACTGCTCCTCCCACTGCTGCTTTGGTGCTTGAGTCTGGCACCCACCCCACCAGGGTAGGGCAGCAGCGACATCAATTGCAGGTAAGCAGCAGCATCGACAGGTCACCTGTCGATGCTGCTTTGATGATCAAATTGTTGGATGTTATGCCAAAGAGCTTCATCACACACGACCTGCTGCTGCTGCTGCTGCCGCTGCTGCTGCTGCTGCTGCTGCTCTTGACCCCAGCTCCACATCCCCTGGCCTCCTAGCCTCCCTTGCATCCCCCTCTCCACCTGCTGCTGCCGCTGCCGCTGCTGCTGCTGCTGCTGCTGCTGCTGCTGCTGCTGCCGCTCCCACTGCTGCTTTGGTGCTAGAATCAGGCACCCAGCCCACCAGGGTAGGGCAGCAGTGACATCAAGTTGCATGTCAGCAGCAGCATCGACAAGTGATCAAAGTTGCTGGATGTAATGCCAAACAGCTTCATCATCAGGGCACCTAGAAGTGCCCCTGCCCCTACTGCGCGGCGTTGTTGAGGGACATAAGGGAGGCATACAGGGTGGCCTCTACACCCTCGGGCACAGCCTGCATGAGACGCAGCAGCAGCAGCAGCAGCAGTGCGAAGTGAGTGACAGTAATGACATGCTTATCAGGCACCTAGCAGCGCTGATGCCCCCCCTGATGCTTTGTTGAGGGACATGAGGGAGGCGTATAGCGTGGCCTCTACACCCTCGGGCCCAGCCTGCAATACATGGCAACAGCAGCAGCAGCAGCAGCAGCAGCTGTGAGTGACATCGGCAGTGGGTAGCGGCCTTCTTCCACACCACAGAGGTTGTTCAGCAGTCAGCCTTTCACACACACACACACACACACACACACACACACACACACACACCACACACACACAC
>VIIQ02000105.1:0-39587 GCA_007449985.2 Desmodesmus armatus
TTTTACATTCATAAATAAGACCACTGCACCTGCTACTGATTGGCACCAACACTTACCCACAGGGGTTGGTGCAGCAATGGGCGGCGGCAGGGGTTTGGGTGCCGGGGCCTGGTGTGCGCACACTTAGGGACAAAAGTTTTTACGACCGACACAATCCCCTGTCCCCCAAGACAGCAGCAGTTTCCGTTGATGTTTGGTATTTGAACGTTTCTCTCAGCTTCCCATTGCACTACTGTTGTGCGTTGGCCAGGTTGGTCAGGGCGGTGTTTTGTGGTGCGTGCAGCCGGCGATCGAGACTACCCTCCCCCACCCGGTTGATGCCACGCGCGCAAGGCCTAGCCTAGCCTTACCGAAGCCGCACCAGCACCAAGCACCTAGCTCCTCTGCCTATACCTTCCTTATTGATGGGTTGTGGGAGCCTGGGGTGGCCTGCTCATCTCCACCAGCCTGTGGCCTGTTGTGTGTGTGTTCCAGAGGTGAAATTGCCACTTGCTTTCAGGGTGCTGGCTGCCAGGTTGCCTTCTCTGTGCTGAAGCTGCACATGGCTTTGGGGACAGGGGGATGGGCTGGGGGTGAGGCATACATGCAGCTGGTGGGGCTATCTGCAGCATCCATTCTTGTGGCTGCAGCCTGGACTGAAGGGTGTGGGGGTCAAAATCACCTTGCAATTTCAGGCACTTTTTGAGGGGTCACCCCCAGGGTTCACTTGCATGCATTGATGGTTGCAGTGATTGGCAGAGCCTGTCATGCAACTGCTCTGGTACTGCACCTCTTCAGCTGTGGGTGGTGGGTACTGATGACAAAGCTGATGTTCTAGCTTGTGAGTGCTACTGTGTGTCAGTCACATTGGCACAAACTTTTGTCCCTAGGTTGTGCGCCACTGGTGGATTTTCCTCATTGGTCCCTGCAAGGTGTGCTTGCATCTGAGGTGGGGCAGCACCCTGCTGTTTGGTAAATGCCTGCTGTTGTCCCTCATGTGTGATGGGTGTGCTGGCTTCCCCCTGTGAGTGGCTGGATTGATTGCAAGCATGTTCGATTTTGGCCACTTTTTGGACCATCTTGGTGGGTGACATGGGCGCACGGGGCGACTGTTTTCTTCTGCCAGTGGTAAAGCCACCAACAACCCTTGAGGCTGTCACATGTGTGCTTCTGATGCTCCCCACTGTGCTGCTTCCTATCACTCTTTGTAGCTGTGCTGCTGCTGCTTTGTGAGATACTACAAGCAAAATGCAGGTTTTAGGGGTGCACTGTGGGGGGTCAGCCAAGTTGAGGTAAAAAGCTGCCAGCTGCAACAGCAACAAAGACAAGCAGTTTTACATTCATAAATAAGACCACTGCACCTGCTACTGATTGGCACCAACAGCTTACCCACAGGGGTTGGTGGCAGCAATGGGCGGCGGCAGGGGTTTGGGGTGCCGGGGGCTGGGTGTGGCGCACACTTAGGGACAAAAGTTTTTACGACCGACACAAATCCCTGTCACCCCAAGACAGCAGCAGTTTCCGTTGATGTTCGGTATTTGAACGTTTCTCAGCTTTCCCATTGCACTACTGTTGTGCGTTGGCCAAGGTGGTCAGCGCGGTGTTTTGTGGTGCGTGCAGCCGGCGATCGAGACTACCCTCCCCCACCCGGTTGATGCCACGCGCGCGCCTAGCCTTAGCCTTAGCCGCACGCCGCACCAGCACCAAGCACCTAGCTCCTCTGCCTATACCTTCCTTATTGATGGGGTGGTGGGAGCCTTGGGGTGCCTGCTCAGCTTCCACCAGCCTGTGGCCTGTTGTGTGTGTGTTCCAGAGGTGAAATTGCCACTTGCTTTCAGGGGTGCTGGCTGCCAGGTTGGCCTTCTCTGTGCTGAAGCTGCACATGGCTTTGGGGGACAGGGGGATGGGCTGGGGGTGAGGCATACATGCAGCTGGTGGGGCTATCTGCAGCATCCATTCTTGTGGCTGCAGCCTGGACTGAAGGGTGTGGGGGTCAAAATCACCTTGCAATTTCAGGCACTTTTTGAGGGGGTCACCCCCAGGGTTGCACTTGCATGCATTGATGGTTGCAGTGATTGGCAGAGCCTGTCATGCAACTGCTCTGGTAGTGCACCTCTTCAGCTGTGTGGTGGTGGGTACTGATGACAAAGCTGATGTTCTAGCTTGTGAGTGCTACTGTGTCAGTCACATTGAGCACAAACTTTTGTCCCTAGGTGTGCGCCACTGGTGGATTTTCCTCATTGGTCCCTGCAAGGTGTGCTTGCATCTGAGGTGGGGCAGCACCCTGCTGTTGGTAAATGCCTGCTGTTGTCCCTCATGGTGTGATGGGTGTGCTGGCTTCCCCTGTGAGTGGCTGGATTGATTGCAAGCATGTTCGATTTTGGCCACTTTTTGACCATCTTGGTGGGTGACATGGGCGCACGGGGCGACTGTTTTCTTCTGCCAGTGGTAAAGCCACCAACAACCCTTGAGGCTGTCACATGTGTGCTTCTGATGCTCCCCACTGTGCTGCTTCCTATCACTCTTTGTAGCTGTGCTGCTGCTGCTTTGTGAGATACTACAAGCAAAATGCAGGTTTTAGGGGTGCACTGTGGGGGGTCAGCCAAGTTGAGGTAAAAAGCTGCCAGCTGCAACAGCAACAAAGACAAGCAGTTTTACATTCATAAATAAGACCACTGCACCTGCTACTGATTGGCACCAACAGCTTACCCACAGGGGTTGGTGGCAGCAATGGGCGGCGGCAGGGGTTTGGGGTGCCGGGGGGCTGGGTGTGGCGCACACTTAGGGACAAAAGTTTTTACGACCGACACAAATCCCTGTCACCCCAAGACAGCAGCAGTTTCCGTTGATGTTCGGTATTTGAACGTTTCTCAGCTTTCCCATTGCACTACTGTTGTGCGTTGGCCAAGGTGGTCAGCGCGGTGTTTTGTGGTGCGTGCAGCCGGCGATCGAGACTACCCTCCCCCACCCGGTTGATGCCACGCGCGCGCCTAGCCTTAGCCTTAGCCGCACGCCGCACCAGCACCAAGCACCTAGCTCCTCTGCCTATACCTTCCTTATTGATGGGGTGGTGGGAGCCTTGGGGTGCCTGCTCAGCTTCCACCAGCCTGTGGCCTGTTGTGTGTGTGTTGCAGAGGTGAAATTGCCACTTGCTTTCAGGGGTGCTGGCTGCCAGGTTGGCCTTCTCTGTGCTGAAGCTGCACATGGCTTTGGGGGACAGGGGGATGGGCTGGGGGTGAGGCATACATGCAGCTGGTGGGGCTATCTGCAGCATCCATTCTTGTGGCTGCAGCCTGGACTGAAGGGTGTGGGGGTCAAAATCACCTTGCAATTTCAGGCACTTTTTGAGGGGGTCACCCCCAGGGTTGCACTTGCATGCATTGATGGTTGCAGTGATTGGCAGAGCCTGTCATGCAACTGCTCTGGTAGTGCACCTCTTCAGCTGTGTGGTGGTGGGTACTGATGACAAAGCTGATGTTCTAGCTTGTGAGTGCTACTGTGTCAGTCACATTGAGCACAAACTTTTGTCCCTAGGTGTGCGCCACTGGTGGATTTTCCTCATTGGTCCCTGCAAGGTGTGCTTGCATCTGAGGTGGGGCAGCACCCTGCTGTTGGTAAATGCCTGCTGTTGTCCCTCATGGTGTGATGGGTGTGCTGGCTTCCCCCTGTGAGTGGCTGGATTGATTGCAAGCATGTTCGATTTTGGCCACTTTTTGACCATCTTGGTGGTGACATGGCGCACGGGGCGACTGTTTTCTTCTGCCAGTGGTAAAGCCACCAACAACCCTTGAGGCTGTCACATGTGTGCTTCTGATGCTCCCCACTGTGCTGCTTCCTATCACTCTTTGTAGCTGTGCTGCTGCTGCTTTGTGAGATACTACAAGCAAAATGCAGGTTTTAGGGGTGCACTGTGGGGGTCAGCCAAGTTGAGGTAAAAAGCTGCGAGCTGCAACAGCAACAAAGACAAGCAGTTTTACATTCATAAATAAGACCACTGCACCTGCTACTGATTGGCACCAACAGCTTACCCACAGGGGTTGGTGGCAGCAATGGGCGGCGGCAGGGGTTTGGGGTGCCGGGGGGCTGGGTGTGGCGCACACTTAGGGACAAAAGTTTTACGACCGACACAAATCCCTGTCACCCCAAGACAGCAGCAGTTTCCGTTGATGTTCGGTATTTGAACGTTTCTCAGCTTTCCCATTGCACTACTGTTGTGCGTTGGCCAAGGTGGTCAGCGCGGTGTTTTGTGGTGCGTGCAGCCGGCGATCGAGACTACCCTCCCCCACCGGTTGATGCCACGCGCGCGCCTAGCCTTAGCCTTAGCCGCACGCCGCACCAGCACCAAGCACCTAGCTCCTCTGCCTATACCTTCCTTATTGATGGGGTGGTGGGAGCCTTGGGGTGCCTGCTCAGCTTCCACCAGCCTGTGGCCTGTTGTGTGTGTGTTGCAGAGGTGAAATTGCCACTTGCTTTCAGGGGTGCTGGCTGCCAGGTTGGCCTTCTCTGTGCTGAAGCTGCACATGGCTTTGGGGGACAGGGGGATGGCTGGGGGTGAGGCATACATGCAGCTGGTGGGGCTATCTGCAGCATCCATTCTTGTGGCTGCAGCCTGGACTGAAGGGTGTGGGGGTCAAAATCACCTTGCAATTTCAGGCACTTTTTGAGGGGGTCACCCCAGGGTTGCACTTGCATGCATTGATGGTTGCAGTGATTGGCAGAGCCTGTCATGCAACTGCTCTGGTACTGCACCTCTTCAGCTGTGTGGTGGTGGGTACTGATGACAAAGCTGATGTTCTAGCTTGTGAGTGCTACTGTGTCAGTCACATTGAGCACAAACTTTTGTCCCTAGGTGTATATCAAGCTTGTAGGGCGTGTGAGTGAATGCGCAGTACTGCCCCTCCGCGCTAATTCCTCGATGCGCATTCACGCTTGGGACAGACTTCCCACACCTCCCCCCTGTCCCCCCCCCTCCCCCGCCTTATTCAAATGGGGCAGTGACCCATGTTGGGTGCCATCAAAGTCTTGCACATCACCACACGGTATGTCAGTTTAGTCGGGCATGCAAGTGGAGGCACAGCACATGTCCCTCCACGCTATATTACACGATGTGTTTTATCCTTGGGACACCCCCCCCTTCCTGCCCCCCTCCCTCCGCCCCATGTTCAGTGCCATCATAGTCTCGCACATCATCAACACACTGTATATCATAGCTTGAAGCTAGTAGGGCGTGTGAGTGAATGCACAGGACATGCCCCTCCACGTTGAATTACTCGATGTGCATCAAAGCTTGGGACAGAATTTCCACACATCCCTCCTTGTCGCGCCCCCCCCCCCCCTCCCCGCCCTTATTGACTGGGGCAGTGCCCCATGTTGGGTGCCATCAAAGTCTCGCACATCATCACCATACGGTATACCAACCTAGTAGGGCATGCAAGTGGAGTATGGCATGCACATGTTCAAGTTTGGTACAAGGTGGTGGTGGTGTGTGTGTGTGGGGGGGGGGGGGGGAGGGGGGGGCGCAGAGGGGGGGGGGGGTGATGGCACTTGAACATGGGGGGCAGGGGGGTTGGGCAAGGGGGGGTGGGGGGGGGGGGGAGTTGTCCCAAGCAGGCATTCACACAATTGTGATGTGTGAGGGCAGGAGAGTGGAAAGGCAGAACCTGCATGCACTGCTGACTCTGCAGTGCTGAGCATTCAACGTCGTTGACTAACCAACAGTTCGACTTGGGGGTTGTGCACACGCAAATCCAGCACGATGTCCCATGTGGGCTGCTGCTGCTGCTGCTGTTGCTGCTCCTGCTCCTGCTGTTGCAACCAGCAGAATGCATAAGTTACAGCACACAACACCCGGGACTTCACTTGTTCACCCATGCGATCACGTCAACTCAGCGCATATGCTGCTGTTGAACACCTGGCGGAGACTGGTGCACCCCCCCCCCCCCCAAGTAAAGCACCCTAAACACACCTGCGTCAGTTTCGGTCGCACAGCCACGTGCCCGCGGCTTGTTCACTGACTAATGCAAGCTGCTCACACTAGAGGGGTACCAAAGCAGGCTATGCTTTGACAATGCCCACCCATGACCCAAACATGTGTGCACATCATTGACTTGCCTTCCACATGCCAGCCCCACAGCTCCTAAGCAGCCTGCGTTCTGCAGCCCTTGAGAAGCCTCCCGTTCCAATGCAAACACGACAAGCCGGCACTGCCACCTGTGCAAAACACTTGGGTGGCATCCATACGGACACACACTGGAACAAGCACACAACCACGTCAACATTGCTTTACTTTTGACCTCTACTCGACCAGTTATGTTTTCGCCCCTGCCTGAAGATCACTGTGGCAGTTTCAAGTAATCTCTACCCCAGGCCACGCGTCGCGTGTGTGGTTGATGGGTTTGTGGGTGTTCAGGGAACACTGTTCACACTTCAGGACACACTCACACAAGTACGAGTGCACCTTCAGATGTGACAAACCGTGATTGGCAGGCCTGCTCGGCGAAGACGTGCTTGTTTGAATCGTCAACGGTCGTGGGCCACTTGCCTGATAAGGTCTGTTGTCGACTAGACGTGTGTCTGACCTTGCCTTGACACTGCCATCACCGCACTGTCCTTTGGGGCGGTCCAACCTGGCTTGTCACCATGAGTGTCCGCTTCTGCTGGTGAGTGTTTCGTACACAATGTCGAGTCAAGGGCTGCGCGAAACAGCAAACTCCCCAACCAGTTACTATATACTAGTTACTCATTTTCGTGTCTGTCACTGCTGGTCTGCTGTTGGCAGTGGGTGGGCTGGCAGTATATGTCATGCAGCCGGCCTTCCAGGCCAGGTACGGCGGTTCAGACTTCTGTAGAGTCACTAGTAGTCAGTCGAACGTCCCTGCAAGTCCTACAGCAGAGCAGATGACACTTCTGGCACAAGCGCTGAAGGACAGCGTGAGCCAGCTCAAACAGCAGCAGCAGCTGCAGCAAGCAGCATCTTGAGATGCATCCAAACAGATTGGTGAACTCATCAAGGAACTGCGGGGTGGTGTCAGTCAGGTTCAGCAGCAGCAGCAGCGCCTACAGGGAGAGATGCAGCAGTTGCAGAAGCAGCAACAACAACAGAAGCGAGCAGCAACGTCAGGGCCATATGTGGACGCCCTAAGGGCTTTCAGGGCATATCTGCTGCAGACGTACTTGGGCACTTTCAAGGAGCAGTTCAAAAAGGTGACTTTGTCAGGTCATCATGACATGATCATGCATGCGCTCTGTACAGATGTGTGGGCAGGACAACAGCAGCTGTGACATTGGCCTTGGGCACTGGCCCCTCAGCAGCAGTGGTACCATACAGTTGTGCTGCTCAGGACCTTCTTTCCTGCATGACACACATGTATGCCGCCAGCTGTGCGCAGCATGATTTAGGGTTTGAGGCCCATACTGCTGCTGCACCTCCTTGTGCTATGGCCCCTCACAGGAGGACTGGTAGAAGTTCTTGCCAGTGATCCGCTGTCCAGAGACTCGACCTTTGACCAAGTACGGCCAAGGGGACGGCAGCAAGCTGCTGTGCAAGGTAGAAGACCTTCCCAGCAAACTTGATGGCTCACCATGCATTATCTACTCCCTGGGCAGCAACGGTAAGTCACGGGGTTGATAACCGGCATCCTAGAAATAGGATGAGGCCAAAAGTACCTTTCTGGCTTCAGCTACGCCTGCAGCAAGCTTCAGCAAGGGACCTTGTGTGTGTGATACCCCTATGAAAGGGCCTATCCTGGGCCCCACAGCTATCCTGGGGTGGGCCTGCTGGCCCCACAGCTGCTCTATACGTGTGATAGAGGTGCTTCAATGACTCAAGAATGGCTCAAGAATGGCTCAAGATCTACTTATTTACTGACTCGTGGGGTGAGAGGAGGCTTCTGCGCTCACATGTGTGGCAGCTGGTGGTGCAAAGAATTGTCCCTGGTTTGCCTCTAGACACTGTCACTGTCACACTCGCTCAAGCCTGCGCTCAACACGTTGCATACCGAGGCCACGGCCCTCAGGCTGTGCTGTGCTGTGCGGTTGTGCAGGGGATTTCCAGTTTGAGCAGGCCATGCTCACCGCCACCAAGTGCAACGTGCACACCTTTGACTGCACATATAACGGCAGCAGCATTGACGGTGGCCAGCGGCATCAGTATCACAAGTGGTGCATCGGGAAGCAGGGCGATGATTGGAAGACTTGGCCTCAAATTAATGAAGCGCTAAACCACAGCTCGGTGGACCTTCTAAAGATGGACATAGGTAGGTGATACGCATGCTTGAACAAGCACCAGCAGCTGCTGTAGCAAGGGGGGGGGGGGGGGGGAGGGGGCACCCAGCTGCAGCAGCTGCTGGGTGAAAGAAAGCATGGTGACTCCCGTGACATGTGGTGCATGTATCCTATGAGGTGCATGTACCCTATGTATCGGGCAAACCACCGGTGTAGCATCAAGTTGCTGCATTTAATGACTGTGCATGGAAGGCGATCAGGATGACCCCAGTTGAGTAATGGGATGGCAAAGGCAGCAGCTACAAATCTACAATTATAAGCTTGCAAGCTGACCTGCAGATACCCCCCCCCCCCGGTTCGCCCGTCCCTCCCCCAAACGTTTGAAGCCTGATTCAGAATTAGACACAGCACTGACACCACCTGGGCCTAAATTGATATCAAAGTAGATTTGGCGCCAAAGAAGTTTGAAATCATAGGTTGATAACACAATAGCAACTTACTCTGCTAGCTGGTGTGCGTTCATCCGTCTGCTTTGCAGAGGGCCATGAGTATCCTGTTCTGGCAGGCTTTCAACCAACTGACGCGTTGCCAATGGAGATATCACTAGAGGCTTACGTGACGTGAGTACCCTTCCATCTAGTTCAACTTGATGCTTTGCGTAAACACCCACAGCTGCAGGCCTGTGCCGTCAAGCAGGAGCACAAATGCGGGCTATATTTAGTTACGTAGGGGGCACAGGGTCAATGCACAACATGCCAAATGTGCCTCATACCATGATCATATCATCGGTCCGCAAAAAAACGTTCACATTTAGGTACCCCAGCACAAGTTCCCTTGCATGTATGGCGTGCATGTATCCGCAGTGTTATCACACCTTCACTTCCCCAACCCTTCATCTGCCAAAGAGTGCGTTCATTGCGCTGTTACTGCTGTTGTCGCGCAGGGTGCCAGGGACGCCCAACACAAATGCAGAGCTGGCGTTGGTGTTCCTTCATATGGCTAACCTGGGCTACGTCACGTATGCACAAGAGGTTAATCAGTTTGCTCCGCACTGCTGCAGCGAGTTCACATTCATGAGGGTGGTGAACAGCACAGATGGCCGCAAGTGACCCCTTGCCACGCTCACGCAGCATGCTGGCACAATGGGCTGGCCCTGCTGTGTTTTCTCTGGCATCCCTGTCGCTGCTGGATGTATGGCTGCAGCTGCAGCACGTGTCATCCCCCTTCACACGGCTATATGTGTAGATAGTATATGTGGTGATGCCAATGGTTGTGGGCTGTTGTTGTGTTGTCACATGTGTTGTCAGGTCTGTGATTGGTCTCTGCAGCAGCATTTAGACATTCAACGGCATTTTGTGTGTGACGTGGTTATAACTGTGCAGTTGTTGTGACATGGTAATAACTGTGCAGTTGTTGTGACATGGTAATGATTGTGCAGTTGTTGATCAAGAGGCACCCTTACTGGTTGAGGCTGCAAAGTGTGGCTGGTTGCAAACAACAGTGTCAGAGACTGTATCATGGTGTGCATGGCACTCCTGTTCTGTATGATGTGCATTTCCCCCCAAAAGTGATGTAACGCTGTTCCAGCAGGTGTTTTGCGACTGCTGTCCGTCCAGTCAGTGTGCTCAGGCAGAGTCGGCAGCATTGGGGACATTGTGCTGTGTTGTAGACAGTTGAGGTCAGTACCCTGCAATGCACTGATGAGGGTGTGGCAGCACATGCAGAAGCGTTCTGCTACACTGTGGCACAGACCGTCACCTGACTACCAACAACAATGCTGAATTGTGGTTGCATGCCATCAGGGGTGTAGTATCCTGCATGCAGCATACTACACACAGACAATGACCCATGGGGATTTTGGGGATGAAATCAATCTATCATACCTTCCATGTGGCAAGCTTTGGAGGGAGGGAGGTGGTGGCAGTGCAACAGCTAGTTCACAGTCACTCTGGGCCGGGGACACTGCATGGGGTGTTTGTCATCACACCTAATTATAATGCATGCGCACACCTTACACTTTCATCAGGTTCATCATGCTTACAGCTTCTGGCAAATAGTAATGTCACTGAGGCAGTGTGTGGGGGTGCAAGGTAATTGCATCACTGCAGTACGGGTTTGTGCGCCATGGCCACAAATGCATCGGCTCCTGTGGAGTTTCCCATTTTGAGTGTGGAGTTTCCCATTTGAGAGGGGGGGGGGGTGGAGAGGCGATGGAGTGGGAGAGGTGGAGGGGGTGTGGAGAGGGTGTGGAGCAAGAGTTATAGTTACAGTTACAGTTACAGTAATTGGCTCAGCAAAAGCTGAGCGACCCACAAGGGAGCCAGAGGCTCATGGGGGACCAGACAAGAAACCAGGCACCTCCAGAACAGCGTCAAAAGCATGAAGAAGAACATCTGACAAGTCACCCTCGCAATCAACAAATTCGTCCTCGCAATCAACAAATTCGCCACTCGCCGACAGATTTGGAGAAGCCCAACCACCAAAGTCTGCAAACAAATCAGCGTGCATCTGACGAGGAACTGTCTGTGCACTACACTCAAACACCATGTGGTACTCATCACCAACACTGTCTTCGCACAAAGGACACACTCGCTCACTGCGTGGGGTGCGTGTCCAGCGCCCAGTAGCTACTTCCAAGTGGTGTGCACCCAGCCGGAAAGCCGCAAGGGACCGCACATGTCGAGAAGGGATGCCAGCAGTATGCAGCACATAGTCAGGCACATCAGACCAACAACCAGCAGCACAACTGGACTCAGCAGGTTGGGTAGCAAACCAGCGCTCGTATGTGCAGAGTGTGACCTCCCCTGACGCAGCTGCCCTAGGGTCAGCTGGCAGATCAGCATACCCCTGAGCAAACCAGGAGTCAAACGCTTGCAGCACCTCTCCAGTGTGCAGCATAACCCACCCCTCCTCTGCCACCAGACCTTCCTCCGGCAGCGCCTGGATATGCCTTAGGAAAGACTCAAAGCCCACAGACCACAGCTGGGGCGGCCGGTACTGCATAGACAAGTTCTCACGCATTGCTCCGGCCAGTGGGTCAGTGGGGGGCAGTTCTGACACTCGAGACTACACCTGAACACTGGCACGCAGCCATGCACGGGCGAGGGGTTTGGCCCCAAACTCGCGCAGTAGCAGCTCACGGCACGTGCTGCGGCGTAGGTTACCACCCAGGCGGCGCAGGAACACAAATAGAGGCCTGTGTAACGCAAGATCCAGACATTTTTTGGGGGCAGAACACGATTTCAGCAGGGTGGGGCCCCACACTTCACTACAGTATACTAGGATGGGTGTCACAAGTGAGTCAAAAAGGGACATACGCAGCTGCAGCGTTGGCATCTCTAAGGACTTGCACCTGGATAGCATGCCCCACATAGCCCGCATTGCTGCTGCCGACAGGGCAGCTGTGCTCACCCCACCAGTCTGATGGAACGTAATGCCCAGGTACCGAAATTCTGCGACCACTGGCAACTGGGCGCCATCAAGCACCCAACCTTGGGCAGGGATTTCATGGTGCACACGGGGCTTGCGCTTGCCAAAAACAACGACCGCTGACTCGGCCACATTGACATGTAGGGAATTGGCCACACAGAACTCTTGCAAGGCATCCAACAGTGCTTGCAAATCACCGGGTGACGAGGCAAGGAGAGTGAGGTCATCGGCATACAGAAGGACACGAAGCAGGTCGCCCATGAGGGGCACCCCACACTGGGGGGCACGCTCTTGCAGCCATGCCTCAACCCGATCGATAAACAACCCAAACAGCAGGGGGGACAAAGAATTGCCTTGCTTGACGCCTATACTGCTGTCCACAGAGGGGCCACGATCACGTCCATTTTTGACAACCATAGGAGTAGACCAGTACATGCTCGCAAGGCAACTGAGAAAGTTGTCCCGCACCCTTATGTCGGCTACACATTGCAACAACAGGTCCGGGATCCCGCCGTACAAGATCGTAAGCCTTCCTGAAGTCAATGAAGCATGCATACATACGCTCAGACCCCCGGCACCGGTCAACCAAGTGCTTCAGGACAAAGACATGGTTGTTGGTGCACTTGCCATCCCTGAACCCAGCCTGGCCATCAGCACGCTTTCCACATGCCTCAGCCCAAGCATCAAGACGGGCATGCAACAAAAGGCTGAAGAGCTTGCCAATCACAGAGCCCACTGCAATGCCTCTGTAATTGTCCAACACAGACGCGTCCCCCTTCTTGAATATAGCAGACACAAAACATGCACCCCAAGAGGCAGGCAGTTTCCCAGCTTGGAAGGCCGTGCTGAACATGCACCACACATCATGCAGGAGGGACCCCTCCGACAAGTCATACACATGGCGCCTAACCTGTTTGCCGTCCGCAAGAACAACAGGCTCCACCGTATACACCTCTCGCAACAGCTCCCCCCTTACACCGTCAGGGCCAGCCATGCGCCCAAGTTTTAGCTTACGCACCGCTGCCTCCACTTCCTCAGGGGTCAAATCCCTGTTCAAAACTGCAGCCGCCTCCACAGCAGGGGCATCAGCAGAGCTAGCGCCCGCCATCGTAGACACGCAATCACCAACTGAGGCAAACAAATCCTGCAGGCTGGTACCCTCCTCCGCCTTGTACAACGAATCCCAGTGTGCAGCTAGAGATTCCATAGAATGCATGCAGCCAGAAGCAGCCCGACCCCTATACTGGGTCCAGAAGCGCCTAGGGTTCTGCTTGATATCCTTCAACCACTCCCGCTCAGCCCGTTGTGCAGCAATACGCTGCACGGTGCGTTTCCTAGCATTGAATCGGTTCCGTGCGGCCGCCGCAGCATGCGAGTCGCCTGACCGCAGGGCCGCCCGTAGTGCAGCATGCTCAACCTTGCACTCTTTGAACCACCACTTTTTGCATCGCCCACCCCTCAAAACAACCACCACCGCCAGGGGATGAGGTCCCAAACAACTCACGTGCAGCATCCAGCAAAAACTCACCCCACAACTGGGACGCCTCCTCAACAGACATGGCCCCTAGCCGCATGGCTTGCACAATACGTGCACGCCGCTCTGAGTATGCAGGAGAGGACACCAGCAGACGGTACTCTCCCGACAAGAAGAGTCCCATTTGACCAGCTGTTGGCCTGGACTGGGGCCCCCGTGCCTCCCACCAGGCAGGGCAGACAACACAAAGGTACATGCCAGCTGGTTATGGTCTGAACTTGCCTTGACATCATCATTGCACACCACCTGGAACAGCTCGACACTACGGTATGACCCAGCCAAGACTAGGCCATAATCCAACACACAAGAGGACCCACCAGCAGAATGCAGGCTGTACGGCCGGAAGGTCGACTGCCCCTGCTCATCCCCACTAGCACGGCCACTCAAAAGAACACACCCAGTGGCAGCACACAGCTCCAGCAGCAACTGTCCTCCCATGTCCACAGGCTTAGAATCTGAAATGCGCCTGGGCGGGACAACATACCTGTCAGCCCCAGGCACCCCTGCTGCACCCATGCTATCCAGCAGAGCATCTGCTTCCGCCCCACGGTCATCTGCCGTTGCTGTGCGTGCATTGAGGTCCCCTAGTAGCAACACCTCCCCTTGCTGCTTCAGCATTTTGATGTCAGCCTGCAGAGCATGAAAGGCGTCCACAAGACTGCCACAAGAGGTGGGATCAGCGCCCCCTTTTGACCAAAAAGCAGACCCCCTAGGGGGCAAGTATGCACCACACACAAACACAGCTTGCTTGCCTGGCAGCCTTACTCTCACCCAGACCCAGCATTGTGTCGCTTTCACCAACGAGCAATAGGGCGCCAGCCCATCCCTGACATACACACATGAGCCTTGCCCCCGCCCTGCACCGCCCTCTGCTCGCAGAGCGTTTCGCGCACCTTCAAACGCCACAAACCCTGGGAGGGAGGGACATGTGTGCCCCAGTTCGCTCAATATCAGAATGTCCAAAAGTCCTCGCTCAGCCTGATCCTGCCAAACAGATCTCCACACTGCTGCTTGCGCAGCCGTCAGGACACCAGTGTTCCATGACAAAGCTGCTACAGACCTATGAGAAACCTCCCCATTAAGCCTTAGGCTCCCAACCCTCTAGCGCTTGCTGCTGCCCTCCACCTGCATGGGTGCTACGCCCTGTCCGCCTGCTGCTGCAGCAGCAGCAGTTGCTGCCTGTGTTGCCTGCTGCTTGATGGACTCAATGGTCCAGTAGGTGCGGACCCCGGCCACTACAGTGAAGGCACGGTCCAGATCCCAGCCAATGGTGTAGCCAGGCGTCTTAGGGTGCGCCTTCACCAGCTCCTCTGCTGTCTTGAACCCAGCGTTAGCCCTGATAGTGCGCCTGTTTGCCAGCTCATCGTCAGTGCACCACTCACGCACAGAGTACCCCTCCTGGCGCAGCAGGTTCCTGTTCTGCTTGATGAGGCAGGCCTCCTCCACCTTCATCACAGAAAATGCCACAATGTGCTTCCCCCTGTCCTGGCCCTTCTCATTGCAGCGGTAGGTCTCAACATCGAAAACCTCCCAGTGCTCACCCTTGATGACCTTGGCCAGTGTGGACTCCACCAGCCGTCCAGCAGCATTGCAGCAGACCACCCTGTTGCGCAGCTGCTCTGGCTCCAGCTGGAGGTTCAGAGGGCTGATCACTAGGCGCTTCTCCCGTGACATGAGGTTGTGTGAGCTATACTTCTCCTTGGACTGGCGCTGCCTAAACTGCACCAGGTCTGACTCTACTGCTGTGGACACTTCCAGAGCCCTGACTGCCACATCGTTAGTTGCTCCGATCTGCTGCTCAAAGCTGACCCTGAAGGCTTCCAGTCTGCCGTCAAGCACTTTGTCAAACTCAGAGAGCAGAGAGACACCGAAGGAGTGGGTCCAGGAGGGCACTTCAGACGCAGAAGAGGCAGATGGCTGGTTCAAACCGGAAGGCCCGGCCAGTGGCTTGGCCGGGGAGCGGTGACGATCGCGTACATCTTTAGCATTTTCAGGCTTGTCTGCATCCTCCCATAGAGAGGGGTGGGATCTTCATGGGTGCGGACAGGGTATGGAGTACACAATGATCTCCATGGGAGCAGGTGGAATGGGGAGAGTGACAAGGAAGCAAGAGGAGCGTAAGGAGCGTAAGGAGCAGCTGTAGGTCTCCACCAGGTTGCATGTTGCAGGACCAGGTTGCATGTTGCAGGACCAGGTAATCAGGGTGTGGAATGAGTGTGGAGCTCCGCTGGACCTGCACAGGTATGGCACCTGCAGACCCATGGGTGGCCATTTCCCTAACTCCACAGAACTCCACACTGCCCACCCCCACCGTGACACTTGTTGTTTGAATGATTTGGCTTGTTGTGTAAATCTTTTGCTTGCTTTGTTTTTTGGTTTTTGTTGTTTCCTCGGAGAAGGAGAATCCTTCGGAGAGCCTGTGGCCCGAACAAAAGTGTGATAAAATGTGTAATATTCTGTGTTTTTTGAGTAATAAATGTGTAATGCCGTTTATTTTGAATTGAGGCGACAGCTTGTCCTTTGGGCACTAGATTGGTGATATGCCTGTATATTAAGCTAGTAATCGGCATGCAGCACGGTCGGAGCAGGCCGGATGGCAAAGGCCGTAGGTAGCCTCTTGTGGATGTCGAATTGCACATGAATGCAAGCAAGGCACTGCAAATACTTATCGAAGATGAATTAAAGAAGTATCAGGGGCGTACTTCGTTGTCTAGCGCAGACTGTAGCATGGCCGCGGGCAGGCCGCGTGGTGATGGTGATCTACTGGGTATGTCGACAGATCGAAGGTCGTTTTCGATGTTATCTTGAATTCACCTACTAGCCATTGCCTTCCGTTTAATCAAAACATGAAGCTGCAAGGCAGGGGGGCTGTCTGCCCCCCTGGACCCCCGCCACCAGTACTGCTGTCGTGCTGCAAGAGAGGCAGCAGCACCACACAAATACACTTGCTAGACCTGTAAGGCAGGGGGGCTGTCTGCCCCCCTGGACCCCCGCCACCAGTACTGCTGTTGTGCTGCAAGAGAGGCAGCAGCACCACACACATACACTTGTTAGACCTGTAAGGCAGGGGGGCTGTCTGCCCCCCTGGACCCCCGCCACCAGTACTGCTGTTGTGCTGCAAGAGAGGCAGCAGCACCACACACATACACTTGTTAGACCTGTAAGGCAGGGGGGCTGTCTGCCCCCCTGGACCCCCGCCACCAGTACTGCTGTTGTGCTGCAAGAGAGGCAGCAGCACCACACACATACACTTGCTAGACCTGTAAGGCAGGGGGGCTGTCTGCCCCTGTGGACCCCCGCCACCAGTACTGATGTTGTGCTGCAAGCGAGGCAGCAGCACCACACACATACACTTGCTAGACCTGTAAGGCAGGGGGGCTGTCTGCCCCCCTGGACCCCCGCCACCAGTACTGCTGTTGTGCTGCAAGCGAGGCAATGTCGGCAGTCAATGCCGGCGGGGGTCCAGGGGGGCAGACAGCCCCCCTGCCTTACAGGTCCAGCAAGTGCATGACTGAATGTTGTGCAGCAACACAGGCAGTAATAGCGGGGGGCAAGGGGGGCGGCTAGCCCCCCTGCCTTACAGGACCAGCAAGTGTTTGAAGATGGATTGGAGTGCAGCAACACGAGAGAGTGGTCGCAGGGGGCAAGGGGAGGGGGGGCCTTACAGGTCCAGCAAAAAAGATAATACATATAAAAGATACCAACCGGGCAGCTGTTCTATGCACTAAGCACATGACAACAGCAGATGATGCATGCTGGCATCATAGTTACGTAGGGGACGGAAACTGGGCTGCCTGCCCCTTACTTCGACGGGTATGCGGACGGAAGGGAGCCCTGCTTTGTTGTGTTTCGCTTTTGAGGTTAGGGTTGGGGATTGGGGATCAGGGTTTAGGTGTGAAGCGGGACTGCGTACAACGGGGTCCCTCTCCGAAGGTTTGAGAGTTGACAAGTGCGCGCTTAGATTGGTTTTTTTTGTTTGGCTTTTGAGATTCGGGGTAAGGTTACAGTTGGGGGATCAGGGTTTAGGAGTACAGCCAGACTGCGTGCAGTGGGTTCCCTCTCCGAAGGTTTAGGAGTTGACAACTGCGCACTTTTATGAGATGTTTTGTTTGTTTGCTTTTCAGGTTAGGGTTAGAATTAGGTGCTGAGGGTTAAGGTGTAAAGGAGGACTGCGTGCAATGTAGTAGAGCAATGTAGTAGAGTCAGCAATCAGGGCTGCAGTTCAGCTCTACCTGAGCAACCATGTTAATTCTGTGCTAAATCTGCGTTGTGGACACAAGCTGGAGCACTGCCAACCATGCAGCACAGGCAGCAGCAGCCTCTGCCCTGTGCCACAGGGCAGTGCAAAGCACAACACGCAACAGGCTACAAGCATGCCATTGTACTGCGAGCAGCAATGGCAGCAGTCTTACATGCTGTAAGCACTGCACTTGAGCCGAGGCTGTCTGTTTTGGTTAGGTTTGTCGGTTGCGTGGTAGCATGTGGGTCTTGTTTGAAAGGGCAGGGGCTACAGCTCATGCAGCTTCCGGTCTTGTCCTGGTCTTTGCAGCATACGCATGTGGCAGCAGTTGGTATCGTGTGCCAGTAACTGAGTTGACTGCCCGTAGCTTGGCACTTGTGTTGCTGTGTGGTTCCGAACCAGTGGCACTGTGCGGCACACGGGAATCTGAGCAGATCTGCTGCAGGCAACATGTCCAACAATCACATGCGTCTTCAGGACGTAATGGTGTGAGGGTCTTCAAGCTTCTATTGTGTTTCTCTTGTTAGCCGAAGCAAGATGGACACACTAACAAGGGACAGTGGCGGCCATACCAAGCAGATTTGCGTTCAGACAAGCTGCAGCTCTGATTCACTCAAGATGCACAGGCCGCAGCATGCAAGAGCACGACACACGAGGACCAAGCCTTGTTTCCTGAGCAAACACATCTGTTGACTGTCCCCCAGCATACAGGGCTCCCCACAGCAGGCTGTTTTAGATCATGAGTGGGCCATAGCCAGGGGTAGCCAGTTCACAACCCAGCCATAGCTAGCCATAACCAGCTGTGCTCACCCTAGCCAGCCATAGCCCCCTCAGCTGGCTCGTCTCTGTTCCTGACAACCGTGTTTACACGGTCTCAGACACGGTGCCCCCCGTGACCGTGTAGTTACAACGGCTGACACGTGTCGCGACCGTGTCCGGTGGCACACGTATCCAGAGCGTGTACACGGCATAGCGCGGTACACGTGTAGAAGGCTCGATAAGAACGTGTAAGCTTCGCTGGCTTTTGTCCGTGTAAGGAACGTGTAGCAAGCGTGTTCATGCCTGTCGAGCCCTGAGCGTGTCTCTTAGTGACAGGACCATGTTTGATTCGTTTACAGCAAGCAACTACGCCCTGCTGCCGGCTTTACAGCTGCTGTTCATCACAGGGCCACAGGAAGCTAAGCCTGGTTGTACACAGCTGTATAGCGTATGGTCAGCTGTGCTGCTTGCTATTGCTGGGTCAGGCATGCCTGTTACCCTAGCTGGTCAAGCCATAAAGCAGTGCGGAGGGGAGCACAAAAGGAGGGTAAAATACAAGCAAGAGGGGCAGGCATGCCCAGGATTCGGAGTAGGGACCAGCTGTGGCAGCTCCATCTTCCACTGCATCCATGGCACGTGTGCTGTTGCGGTGATGCTGTTGTGCTGTTGCGTGTACACTCGTTTGTTGGACACTGATGAGCACTTGTCCAATCGAGGTGTGGTACCAAGCTGATAGGCAGCGTTGATCTTCTGTAAAGTTGCACAGACCAGAGGAATTCAGCATCTGACTCAGATTGGCGCCCTCCTCGCTGCTGCTGTTCAGCTGTTGTTAACCTGTAGTTGTCGGATGAGCTAGGCACGGTATGCATCTGTCACTTGAGCAATTCATAGTCATTGAATTGAATAGCAACCTGCATATGGTGCATCTGTGAGATAGGGAAGAGGTATGAAGCCTACGGAGCAGCATGCGTGTACAAGCATTTCTCTTTGACTTCAACACTCTGATAGATCAAATGCTCACTACAGAATTCATTTGATTGACGTTTCGTGTATGCCTTACTTGCTAAACGAACCGGTCAAACAACCGCGCAACAGCTCAACCACCCTCTAACTGTGCTCCGGACGATTGGAAGTGTGCGCAAGGCACGCATAAGGTAGCTACTGTTGTGTTGGGAGCTCATGCCGGTTGCTGGCTGGCCTAAAACAACCTACCTAGCTAGTTACCACCACGCCCGTGTACACTGCAATGCGGAGCTCGTATCGCGAGAGACACGTCTACACACGTGATTAGGACACGTGTATGCAAGTAAACGTGCCTTACACGCCTTGTACACGTCTCTCGGTGGCGGTGTTTGCCGTACACGTGTGCTGTCGCACCGTGTAGCGACACGTGTGAGCCACCGTGTCTGAGACGGTACACGTCCCTACACGTGTGGTTTCCACCAGCACACGTGTCGCCAAGTTTAGGGACGCTGACCCTGGCTAGGGTTTGGCCAAGGTTTGGCTACCCTAGCTCCAGTCCCATTTTGGCCAGGGTAGCTGGCTGAAAAAGGGGTAGCCAGCTAGGGGGGTCGTCGGCCTAGTGCAGTATCAACAGCTGCGCAATGTACGGCGGTGTCAGCATAGGTATCTTGAAAAGCCTGCAGGTCGGCCTTACTCCAGTACTGCTGGGCAATCTCCCACAGCTCCGCAGGGGTTTGCCCTCTCAATGAAGTCAAGGCCGGGCTTGGGCAACCCCTCAAATTCGTCGCAGTCACTCATCTCGCTGTCGTGCTCGCTTCTGTGGTGCTTGCAGGTACAGAGCGCTGGCGGCAGGGGCAGACGTAGTTGCTGGAGTGCTGGTAGTAGTGTTCGTTCCTGGCATAACAGCTGCAGTTGAAACGGGCAGCTGTGTGGCAGGCTGGAGGGCCAGGACTGACTCGGTCTGGCTGCTGGGGGCGTCGGTGTTGTCCTGCATTTTGGCTCAGGTGAGGGCGGCTGTCCATTGGGCTGGGAGCAACGGATATGGGGAACTCCAGGTAGGTGTCTGGGTCCACTTGTAGCTGGATGACACCCCTTGAGAAATCAATCACAACCTTGGCACGCACCAGCACGTCAGTTCCAATCAGCCTGTCATAGTTGAGTGCAGAAGTCACGGTGGGGTGGATTGAGGTCTCTAAGTCGCCTAGCCCCCACACCATGTCAGACACGCTGCCTTTTCTGGTGTGGATCCTGCCAGCTGCATTCAAGCAACTGGAGTTTTGTGGCCTCATGCGGTCAGCAAACCCCATGCGGCGCAGGCAGTCCACAGTGATAGCAGTTGTGCTGGCGCCTGTGTCCAGCACGCACTCAATTGGTGTGCTGTTTATGTTGGCTACCACCTTGCAGGTAGATGTTTTCTGTGCAGCGCTGGGCTGGGCGGTGATGAGGATCTTTTGTGGCTGGGCGATTGCCTTCTGCAAGGCCTGGGTCAAGCTCAGCACTTGGCCGGGCGGCAGCTGGAAGCAACGCATAGTAGTAGTAGTATTTTGCACCACACTCTCCACTCTGGCGGCAAACTCTTGACCTAGAGTTACCAAGCTGGGGACAAGGTGTCCTGCCAAGCAGGTGAGACAGCTTGTGGGGGTATGTTAGCTTCCAGCATGCCATCAGATCTCTGCCGCCAGCTTTTTGCCCTTTTGATATGCTCGCTCGGCTGCCACCTTGAGGTACCTGTCAGTAGGCACAGTAGGAGCAGAAGGGGAAGCAGCAGCGGCCATGCCACGAAGGGCACCTCCCAGGGTACCAGAGGTACCGTAGGACAGTGGGGGTGTGGCGCTGTGCTACAGGGCGCCTTGCTGTGTTGATGGCGAGAGAGTTACATAACATTTTGAGATGATCACCCTGCTTCAAGCAACCGCATCGATTTGTATCAAATACTGCGTATATTGTGATTCTCCTGTCATCTGCATCAACTGTTATATGAGATATAATAGCTTCAGCTAGTTGCGGGAGACAGACGGCCTCTTATATCTGGCCCCACCAGAAAGAGTCGAAACATCGGTCAACTTCGAGGTAGCCAGGCTCAGCCCGAGCTTCCCACAACTCAGAGACAGTCACAAGTTGGACATGGAGGAGCATGCCCCTGAGTCAATCAAATGCCCTGTGTTGGGTCTAAGCGCTTGCAGAGTCTGCAGACACTCAGGTGCATCCGGCTTCCCGTGATGGTGCATCCCTGTGAGGACCACATCTTCCATCACTCCCTTTACCCCCTCAGTGCCAGGTGTGTCACTGCATTTGCAAATTTCAGACGTGCGACGCAAGGCACGCTGCACTTTTTGCCCCAGGCACACGCGGCCAAACTACACGCGGCACGACTTCCCTGCATGCCCCTAGGCGAGCCTGGCGCCTGCCAGCACTGACGATTGTGAGGAATGTGACGGACGCAGCCAACCGTACCATGCGCTGGCACTGCAACACCCTGGCATATCATCTGCCATGCTGGAGATAGTAAGGGTTATGCATCATCAGAACACTTTCATGCTGCCAAACACAACAGACACATTGGCCATTTGTTAGGGGCAGAGCCAGGTGGCACCAAGTGGCAGAACCTGGTGGCAACGGTCAAAGGTCAAAGGCACTTCTTCCAAGACACCATGCATGGCTTTGCACCTCCGTACAACCAAGCGTGCAGACTAAGACCGGACCTGCTTGCTGCAAGACACTCAGCAGTGCCTAGTAATATCATGTCAACTACCGTTCTGCGGTGTGTATCTAGGGACTGACCTCCAGCCACCTCGAAGTGGACTGGCAAGCCGGACGTGCTGATCAACCCCTTGAAATGCCCTTCCTGCAACACTTTGCGAAGATAATGGTTATCTGTGACAATCAATGCAGGTATGTCACTCTCAACCGTGCTGCTGTTGGCAGCAAGCTGAGATGTACACTTGACGGCAGCCAAGAAGTTCTCTAATGGAGCCTTCCCACGGTCAATCCCAGGGATACCCCACTCGCCTTCCAGGCCACCAAGTCGCAAATGTGCAGCCACGTAGGGCCTAGCTTTGCCAGGGTATAGCTGCTCAAGCTCTGCCTTTGCTGCCTGCAAAATGGGTGTCACAGGTTTGAACATGTTGCGCCACACACATGCCACCTGGGCGCTGCTGTCAGAATCCCATTGAAACGAGTCACTGCCATCCCATGAGTAGTTTAGTTCAATGTTGTTTTGGATTGTGATCAAAGTATCATTGATTTGTGAAAAGCTGTCAAACTGCTCCTTGAACTGTCTTGATCCTGGCACATTAAGAAATTGCAGCCTGCATCAGGCAGGAAGCATGGTGATGAAAGCACAACAATCCAGTGAGAACCAAGTGACAGTTTTGATTACTGCATGTATACAGTGCAAACCCCCTCCCTTGACAATGGCTGTAGGGGTGCAGGGGGCCAAATTGAATTGAATACCCGCCAACTGATAACCAAACTAGGTGTTTCAGTAGTGCACAAGTGCAGTACAGGAAGCACGGGTCCTGGCAGCTGTGTAAACTGCTTACTAAGGTTGTGGTACTGCTTCATTGTAATACTGAAGCACACACATGCCCATGCTGTTGTGCATGGTTTGCCACCCTTCTATGAGTATGCGATGACGCTTTTCCAGTCACTGTTTGACATGTGGTTGCCCAGAAGTTCTTGTGGGCACTGGCACAGCTAGTCTGTCGAAGGATGCACGAGCTGAGCTCACCCAGCCACACATTTTGGGCTGGCACTGGGTCTCCTCAGGCACTTGTTGACCACACTCCACTGAAACTACTTTGCAGTAGTCTGTAAATTGCTATGCTGCTGCTGCTGAGCAGCATGTGTGGCGAAGCAGCTTGTGTGGTATGTTTTGTTCAGCATAGGTGTCACGGCAGCGGTGCCAATCACTCTGACCAAGCATGGACTTTGCAAAGGAAGCTGTTGAAAACGCGGTGGTGAGCTCTGGCAAGCAGGTTGAAACTTGCCCCATGGTGCATGCAAATCAACACCAAGCCAGTGGACTGGCACAGTTGTCAAGGCTGCCATGTGCAAGGAACATCAGTGGACAAGTTCCTACCTGGTACCATTTTGTGGCAGGGTTAACCCCGCAGTAGTCCAGTTAACCGGCCCAGCAGGCTCAAAGAACTCTTCCAAAGGAAAGGGTGCAGGCATCTTCAGCAGCACAACGCGCCTGAGAACTGCTGCTGTTTTGAGGACAATAAGGGCCCCATTCAAACGATCACCCAGGCCTGCAATGGAGCACTCTGCCACCAAAAACTTGGCGTCTGACCGACTTCTGTATTCTTGATGAAATTCAACATAGTCCTGAAACCAGCCGGGACAACCACTTATGCTGCGGCTGCTACTATTGCTGCTGGTGCTGCTGCTGCTGCTGCTGCTGCTGCTGCTGCCAGACAGGTCAGTAGCATCAGCAACTGAGAGCATCCAGCTGGCAGCCCCCGAGACGGGAAGAGAGCGATGAGACACAGCCATAACTACAAAAGCTGTTGCCATTAAGCTTAGCACGACAGCGCTGGTGCCCCAACGCACTGCTGCAAGTCGGGGCTGCATTGGAGGACTCACAGCGACCGCTCCCATGACGGTACTACATCATTCTTATGCAGAGACGCGATGCGTCAGATCCATGCAACCAGGGGGACACGCGTCTGTCGTTAATGGTCTGGTCAGGTCACCTGACTCAGGTGACGTCACCAGGTCGACCTTTGCCGCGCCATTGTCTTCAAGCGTGTGCACAGCTGGTGGCGACAGTTGTTTGATAAGTAATCCCAATTCAGGTTGACGTCATCGAGTGGTCTGTGTGGTCCCCAGCTCTACTGCGCAAGATGGAGGTTGCCCATTGCCGATCAGTCTGAAGTGCCATCAGTGCTAGCCACGCAGACTGACTTCGTTGCTGAACATTCGTTGGTACCTGCTGCGAGTTTTGAACATGTACTGCACAGGTGTTTCCGCAGCAGGACTCGTTCCAGGGACAGCAGAAGTCCCACAGGCCTTGCTACTAGAAGGGCAGTACTGCCCACCGTGAAATCTGTGTCTGTGTGCCCCGCTGATGTCCAACACAAAGTAATAATCGACAAAACAACCCTGCAGGCAGCAAAGGCATGTACAGCATCTTTCTGCACATGCACAGGTTGCACCCTGCAGCAGGCACCCTGCTGCTGCTGCTGCAATCCAGGCCTGCCTGCACAAGCTGGGAGCTTTGTCTGCCAGCGGGGATAGCTGAGTGTACGCAATGCCGGCTTAGTGGTTTGAATCAAGCTTTCAGGGAACAGCATGGTGTGAAGCTTTGTAAGTACTTATTGAGCAGTTGCGTGTGTGGCCAGCCGGTGGGTCCCCCCCCCCCCCCCGTACCTTCAAACCAGGGATGGCGACGGATCCCAGTGATCCCCATCAGTTTCTTTTTTCATTTTGGGTGTTTTCCTTGCATTTTTATCATTTTGGGTGGATTTCCTTGAGCCCCTGTTGTGGTGTGTGGTGCTGCTTCCGTGCAGCCTTCTGCCTGCCCCTGGCTGCTATCCTGTGTTCCGGGAACCCAAGGCCACAAGATGTTAAAGAAGACATGGCAGTTGAATGAAATTTTCAGGGAACAGCATGGTGTGGAGCTTTCGCAATCAGCAGTCAAAGCCTTTACCTTTAGAATAATTCAGAATAATTCCAGGAATCCAAGGCTACAAGATGTGAACGAGACAGGGCACAGGGGAGACACACGGCAAACACAGCGCACGATAGGTGTCAGCATTGGTTGACAATGCATCTCAGAGGCCGCCACCCCTAGTGAAGTGCACTTGCGTCCAGGGTTCACCACCAGCACCCAGCCATCGCCATTTGTTCACCTGCGACAGCACACTGTGCACCCGTCAGCTTGATACACAGTGTGGGACTTTGGCTGATGTGTGAGGCTTTGGTGGAGCTGGTTGCGGGGCAAGGGGAGGGGCAAAGATGGGTGTCTGTTACTCTGTCTGAGTGTCCAAACAAGCAGTCTGCCAGGGTAACGTTTGGTTGAAGCTAATCGCCGTGTTCGTTTGTGTCAGGGATAAAGTCCCCCCCCCCCCCGGGGCATGGTTTCAGGGGCCAAAGTGCTCCTTGCTCAACCTCCCCTCCCAGCACTGTTTAACTGCAGATCAGGCCAGATTACAGTTCCCCCCCCCCCCCCTGAGTTGCCCAGCACCGTACTTCGCTCCTCGCTACCCCCCAGTCAGACGAACAGGGTGTAACAGCTTCAACAAAACACCACCCCCATTCGTCATGTCTGTGTTTTTAGTAGGCAAGCAATCTTAAGCTCAAGCCACTCGTAGCAGCATGCAAACCCATACTTTGGGTGTGTTGCAGCGGTTTGGAAGTGTTTTAGGCCTTAACTCCAGCGCATCTGGCAGAAAAAGCGGTTTCATCTGCCCATCGTCAGAAGGTTGATTGAGAGGGGGGGGGGGTAGGGGTCTGCCAGCCAGAAAGCGTGAAACGGGCACAGGGATAGACAAGCAAGTTGATGTCCCCTTCCCACTTATCAGGTGCGCTGTGGATCCCTTGCAATTTCATGTCTGGTGCGTTGATGACACTAGTGCTCCCTGTGCCTTTTGTTGGCACCCTCTGGAAGTGTAACAATGCTACCCAGCTATTGAATATTTCCAGTCAAAACACACGATACTTCAACCCCAGCTAGGCGTGACACTCACTCCCGTACTGTTCACCAAGAGCCAGCACATTCTGGGGTCATTTCTCGCAGGAATATGTATGCACCACATGCATGCAGCTGCTGCAGTTGATGTACCGGGGGCGCTGGGAGGTCTCCGCCATGCACAAACACAACTCTGTCGCGTGGCCACTGCCCGCACACACTTTTCTTTTGCCAATCCCAACGATGGGTCACACCAAAAATTATATAGTCAAAGTACATCAAGGGTTCTTGCAGCTTCTGCGTGCTATTTGTCCGGTCGATGCCAAATGGCTCATGAACTCTGTATGAAAAGCTGAATCCTGAAGCATATCGAGGTGCCCTGCACCTTGCCAATTCCTCTTCGGAGAAGGTTGTGGCATCAATGTACACCCCGTCAGAGCGGGGCACATCCACGACTGGAACAGACATCACTGATTGCAAACCATGCAGCAGTGTGTCTGCTTGATAGTCATTGTTCCCTCCACTGCCAAAGTACAACAGCCTGTGATGTGGCTGTATCCCCACTGTTGCCATCAGATATTTGGCCATGCCTGCTGTGGACAGTAGTGCTCGTCCGTACTGAAGCAGGGCGTGTGTTGCAAGCTGATACATTTCCCGGTCCACAGGCTCAGTGACTTTGAGCACAACATCACCAACAACATAAGCCCCATGCTTGTGTTCACCTGCACCAGCGCAACATGAACAGAAAGTGGGTAGCAATCATGTGAACCTCAAGCACTGGGAGAATCCCCTTTGCCTGAAAGCCATTTCTGCACAGCGGTGGCGGCGGCGGGGGGCCGGGGGGGGGGGGGGGGAGAAGTGCGACACATGACTGAAGAAAAATTGGTGTGTATAATTGCCTCACCTGGGCCAGGGAGAGTGCCAGGCAACCCCTTCACAACAAGGCCAGGCCACTTGGTTAGTAAGCGCAACACCTGCAAGGGCACCTCATCCACGGCACCACAACCAAGCACACAATGGTTGCCCTCTGATGCAACATCACACAACATACGTTTTTTCTTGGATCAACGCGCAAAATTGCTCATCGACAATGCAACTGTCGGCACACTGGGCTGCATGTGTGTGTGCCCAACACATAGGCAGTTGCATGACATCTGCTGAGGCCTTGCAGCAGCGCAAAACAATTCAATTGCCCTGCAGATGCTTCAGCCGTTCATCCGCCAAACATTGCAAGGCACGGTACGGAAGCGTGCTGGATTGACAGAGACATCCCTTCTGACAAGCAGAGCTCAAGCAGGGCAGCATGGAGTTGCCCAGCACAGCATGAATTTCAGCAGGGAAAGTTGTTGTGTGTCCTGCAGCTCTTGTAGCTGCTTTGACGGTCATCTTGTCAAACGAACAACACAAGTGACTGTGCATTCAAGAACACTGAAGGGCTAGCCACAGCCCTTGATGCAAATCAAGAAGGAGTGAAGGCTGCTCACCTTGACAGGGTATGCTGCCATAGTACCTTGAGGCAGTTGAGAGATGTCTGTGAGAACTGGCAAGGCCCCAGCTGCGACGATCTCTAAATGCCTCATGCAGTCCCAGCCAGCCTTTTTGTATGTAACAGCAAACATGCTGCGCCCCATGTCTTTATGATACTCGTCTTCTGCAGATAGCATTGCTGCTGCAGAGGCTGTCGCATTGACCTTGTACCTGCAGGGTAATAGACGGTGCAGGGTTATGGAAGGTGCTCTGCTTCATGATGTGCATCATGTTCAAGGCAGAAACAAGTGTGTGCTTGTGACAGGGGTGCGAGGCATCTTATCTATTGCCTTCACCCTGTGCAACTGCACTCATCCAGAGTACCTTTGTCTGCAGTTTGTATGTTCCTTTGTGTGTCTGCAGTCACAGAATGTCTTACACAGTAAGGTTTGCACATCACTGTTATCAACGTCACTGCTGTTTTGGCCGCGACAACTGTCGACAATAACATGGGTGTATCTCAAAGTTGCCTTATTTGGGGTGTGCCCTATGATGGGTCAGTAGCTGGAGGCACGTCTGCAGGGCACAAAAGTTGCCAAAACGATGAACATATATATTTGGTACACAACAAACACATTTGTGCGTTTTTAGCCCAGTCTGTGCTCTGTGTATAGCAGTTTGTGTCTGTGCGTTGTTGATGCTTTGGGTCAGTGCACTTGTGTGCTCAGCAGGCATTTCGGTGGCTTCAAACAACTTGAGATTATTGTCACACATAGGAACACCTTATCAAATTGACAGCGGGGCCTTGAAGGCCCCGTTATGGATACACATCACATGTCCCCCCACCTCCCCCTTGCCAATTCAAGTCACTCATGCCACAATGCTGGCCCTCTGCTGCTGCTGCTGCTGCTGCTGTCACCGCAGGGAGACGCTGCGCATGCTGCCGGTGGTACCCTTGCGCAACAAGCTGCCAAGGAGCTAGGGCGCTATCAGATCAAGGGTGAGCATACGGTTCTTGCATTCACCTCTTGCGCAGGTGCTTGTACTATGTTAGGGGCTACCAATGCTTGAGCCAGGGGGCTACCAGTGCTGCAGCGAGTGCGCTTGTGGGGTTTGCGTTGGATTTTAGGTGCTATCGCCAAAAGCCATGGCTGTGTGCAGAAGGATGCGGGTGTTATTGAAAGCACACAGGCGGCAGCCCTGCCGCTTGTGGTGGCGGCCTCTGGGCTGTTGGTCTGACTTGCCTCTTGCTTGTCTTGGGACTCTTTCAAAGGGCGATTGAAGAGGTGGTGCCAGCCGGGCGACCTTGGGTTTGGTTGGTTGTGTGCCTGTTCTGAGCCCTTCTGTGGGCGTAGCTAGCGGGTGCTGGCTGCAGTGTGCTCGTGTTGTTGCTGGCCTGAGCTGGCTTTCAACCTGTTGGGTGGGAGGTTTGCTGACAGTCACGGTATTGAAGCCTCTTATTTCGGTCTGTTCTTGTACTGGCGTTGTAAACTTTTGTTGGGGGCAGCTGGCTGCTGCCAGTTGAGTGTGTGCAGCCTTGTGCCGTAGCAGGAGGTGCGGGTTCAACTCCATGCTTTTCTTGGGTCCAGGCATTGGGCACCTCCTGGCATGGGGTGTGTTAAGCGTCCCTCGTCGGTGAGGCTTTGCCTCCGGCTCCTGGCAGTTGGGTGTACTTGGCTGAGTTCTGTGGCCAGCCGGATGGGGGTGCATCCCCCCTGGGAACCTTAAATTATACCTATAGTGGACTCACAGCGCCTTCAAGTCACGACCTCAAAGCTGTAGAGGGCTTGCATCCTTACCTGTAGGTTTCAGGTAGCCCGGGAATCACACTGGAGAAGTTCTGAGCTTTGGCAGGTACAGTTGCTTGAAAGAACGCCATTGGAATAGAAAATGATATGGGGTGAACGTTGATTGTCAGGTTGCCGGCCTGGTCTGTTGCCGCTCCAGTGTGGACACTGCATTGATATGGCCCACGAGCTGATGCTGCTTCATTGGGAGCAGCCAGTAGCGCAGCAGCAAGCTCTCTAAAGTAGCTTGACGTGTGATTTGCCTGAGCATGTCCCAATGCTTTTGCAACGCTAGCAGAGTACGGTGACATTGGTGATGGTGTCAACTCAGAGCTGTCAGTGTTCTGAGGTGTGTAGAGCTGCAGGACTGCCGGCTGCTTGTCGACAAGCAACGTCGCAGACAGGATCAAGCACAAACACAGTAACACAGCAGCATACTGGCTCGGTTGCATCATTTCACAAGCTGGTTGATTGCACGTGAGAGACGTGTCTCACGGATGATTAACGATTTCGCCTGTCGATAAGGATCGCGGTGTGTTTGTATGCTGTGTTCAGCCAACATACGCATGCCAGTCTGTGTTGTTGTGCAAGTGGTGATTCAACATCAGCGACCATCAGTGACCGGTGACCTCTACGCTGTCGGAGGTCTGGCCCTCCAGCACAGTTCCGTTTGCTAACCTGAAGCACTGGGTAAGTTTAGAAGGTCACTCGTTGGCCAGCCCAAAGGAGTCGCATCACCTGTGCGGTTTTGTTTTCTTAGGACCGTCGCTGCTTTCCTGCACCTATATACTGTATACCTAGTAGATTCACACGCTGTTACAGACTGCATTGTTTTTCTTTGTGTCAAGACAAGCAACAGCTGCACAAAGGGTCTACGCTTTCATGGTTTTGGGGTCTGTAAAAGAAGTCACAGTGAAAGTTGCATTTACGTGAAGGTTTTATCTGGACAGTGAAACGGTCAAAAGCATGATGGCAGGCAGCAGCTGCTAGGGTAAGCACCAGGGCCGTTACCGCCTAGGTTGCTGCAAGCCGGCCTAAGGGGCTCGCCCTAGGTCGGGACGGCCCGGCCCAACAGCAGTTTAAGGGTGTCCTACGCCCTGCAGAACGTCCTGGCAAGCACGCAGCACGCACAAATGTTATTTAATGGTTGATAAGCACGGTCTGCGCGCAGCAGCAGCTGCTGCAGGCGATAGGCTTCTGTAGCAAGCCACCCAATGGGCATCAAATTTGTCTGAGTCCCCAGTTGACACTCATGAGGGCAACGGCAGTGGCGAAGCCAGGACAGCTGGCACCTGCAGGAGCCCTTCACTTAACTAATCTCGCACTTTTCAATCAGCAAAGATTGCTCAGCACTTGGTTGTTGACCCAAGGGGGTCCATCCAGTCTGTGCGGACCAACCCAACATGCTTTGAGGTCGGTTTAGCCCATCTTTAACGTGCTGGCCAGCGTGAATGAGATGCTATGAATCCAATGTATGATCTACGCCCAGCAGCAGTGGTCCCAGTGCTGCTGGCGCCAACGAAAACAGCAGCAGCAGACACCCAGGTCCCAGACGGACCACCGCAGGTCCCACGGGGCGGAGGGAGTAACAACGCACCGCATAGAAAAGGCAATTAAGAACGTCTTGAAAAACAGTGCGCCGCCGATCACACCCCTGCATTGGTTGAGCATCTTTCACGACATGTCTGATCCTACGATCCACTTCTTCGATGGTGATGAGGGATATGTCCGTGAGACTGACTACCATGACTGCAAGAGCTGCGCAGTGGTGCCCTGTTGCATTGTTGAAGTAATTTGCATGCTGTTTGGACCTCCGTATAGGTCGTAGTTGTATGTTGGCACCCATGCAACACCTTGGAGACAGGGTTTGGGGTTTGACCGTATTAAGATGCGTATTAAGATGCTGTCAAACGGAGGGTGTTTGGGGGGGGAGGGGGGAAAAGGTTTGACATTTGCGAGATTGGGGGATGTGGGTGGGCCGGAAGGATCGGGCGATGTAGTTTGACTAAAGCGTTGTGGGCTGTGATGGAGCCGCGATGAAACTGGTGCATGATAGGTTCGATAAATTCATAGGGCGATGTGTAAGACACCGCAAGCATGTTGGTGACAATTTGGCAGGTGAGGCAGCATTGTGTCAGCTGTGGGGTTTTAGTGAGGTGCGTTGTAGTGTTTATGCTTGTTTGATGAGGGCTCGTGAGGGTAATTGGCATTTGTTTCAAAAGTACAGCTTCGGTGGTGGTCAGCAGCAGTTTTAAAGGCACCTGGTTTGCAGAGGTTGCAATGTCAAGTAAGTTTGCAATGAATTGTGGGAGGGGAGGGAGTGTATTGCATCTAGTACTGACGTACTGGATGTCTTACGCAGGTCGAACTTACGAGCCGATCCCGGATGGGAAGGCACTAGCGCTGCACTGCAGGTCAACTGGCGCAACGCCTGCGGAGTGTGCCTTTTCAAGGATTTTGGGGTCCATGAAAGGAAGTTCACTGAAAATTGAAATTTACTGAAAAATTCAGCTTGAAAGTGAAACAGTGAAACACTAGACAGCAGGCAGCAGCAGCTGCTGCAGATCACTTGTGGTGCTCAGCTGGCTGCTTTCAAGGCTGATTAGGGTCTGCCTTGATGGGGGAGGCCCTTCATAGTAATTTTCAGTGTCAAAAGTAGTGTCAGGCCCTTGTAGGGGGTGCACCAGCTGCTGCAGCAGTGCCCCAGCACTCCCAGACCACCATTGTCACCTTTCCACATAGACAAGGGGGTTTGGGGACGTGAAACATTCATTGAAATTTCACTGAAATTTCACAGTATTCAAAAAAGTGAAACGGCACACCCCTGTGCCCAAGGCGTTCATTTCTTATGCAGCAGAATGGGCATGTGTGAATATGCTCCCAAGACTGAACTCCTGGCAGTGAGCCAGCATGATGATCCACCAAAGTCTCATCCATCAACACCACACTTTAAGCTACTACTAGAGCTTGTGAGTGAATTCACAGTATGCACCGCTACACTAGATTGCATGGTGTGTGTTTGGGCTTGGGATAGTACTTCAGCCCCTCCCCCTTCACTGCTACATAGTATGCCCCTTGCGCCCATGCCAACACTGCCAAAGAAACCCATATAAGCACAGCAATGTCTCTCATGTGGCTGGAGCTTTTCATTGCATCCATAGCAATGTTTGAAAAGAGGGACTTTTTGTAGTAAGATTGCAGAGGCTGAAGCTGTCGTGTCTGTCAATGAAAAGAAGTGGTAAGTGATGCATATGCAGGTGCAAATGCGGCTAGACGAGCTTCGGGGCCCCCAACACTTGGCTCACTGTGACATGAAGGTGTCTGGCCAGTAGCTGCCCTTCTGCTGGGCTGGATGTTGCATCAAAGCTCCACTGTGGTCATTGATGCTGGGTCATGCTGGCTGTCCCTCCTGCTGGGCTGGGTTGCTGCTGTCAACAACAACACTCTGCCTGCAAAAGCACATAAAACATACCTGCAGAACAGCGCAGCAACAAGATGTCAGCACGGCAAAGGAGAGGGGGGTCGGCCCCTGCCCCAGTGCATGCTTATGACACCCTGTTGCTGGCCCTTCTCGTGTGACCTTGTCTGACTGGTACCTGTTTCAAAACATCTGCGCACACGTGACACGATCAAGTGAGATATCGAGGAAGTGAAAGGTCAAAGGGAGAGGATAGTCACACTGTCTGATGGTCTTGGCGGATGGCAGACTGCTTACTTGGACAACTGAACCACAATTCCAGAACCCCCCCTGATACCTGGCTTGACAGTATGAGCTGCCTTTCATGCCAGTGCTGTCACTGCTGCTGTTGGAGAAATCACAGTCACAATCAGGGTGTATCGTTTCACGTGTTCTGAAAATTTACTGTTGAAATTTCAATGAAAATTTCATGAACATTTCACGCCCCAAAACCCCCTTGGTCTCTGTGAAATGGTGAAGAGGGTGGTCTGCCAGTGCTGGGGCAGTGCTGCAGCAGCTGATGCACCCCCAAGAAGGGCCTGAAACTACTGTTGACACTGTTTGATCACTATAGAGGCCTTCACAACCAAGACAGCCCGCCCTCAGCCCTTGATAGAGCCGGCTGGGGCCCTACCAGAAGTGATCTGCAGCTGCTGCTGCTGCCTGCCGCCCAGCATTTCACCGTTTCACTTTAAGAGTGAAATTTTCATGACATTTCAAATTTCACTGTAATTTCTTTCACGGACCCCCAAAACCATGAAATTGTACACCCCTGGTCACAATTACATTATTACCGTTTGCAGAAACATTTGGGTGACCTTGTGAACCTTCCACCAAAAAATTATTAATGTTCTATGATGATCAAAGAAACGTATCAGGGCCCATAGGGCAGCTGCTGTGGCCTGCAGGCGTCACAACTGAAACACCCATTACAGTGATACTGTTGTGGTTGGAGATTGGCGATTTGACCTACGCAAGGCACGGGAGGACTTTCTTTGATCACCAAGAAAGATCAAAGGGTGAATGCAATGGTGACTGCATTGATTGCAATTCAGGCGCGCAGCAGCCAATGCAGGGTCAGCAGAAGTAGCATCAGGCACAACTGCTTCGGGCCATCACGTGGAGGGAGCTCCGTCCTGCTGTGCATGGGCTCCTGCTCGCACGTATCATGATCCTTGATCGTTGTGGATTTTTGGCCTTGTTTCTGTGCCCGTGACGTCACATCATAAAGATGCAGCAGCAGATCACTGACTGTTGTTTTTCAGGACAGCTGATAGAGACCACCCCAGCTGCCCCATGGGCTTCAAAACGACTCTTTGATTGGCAAAGGATTTTTCGTTTGTTGGTGCAAGTTTCACAAGGTCACCCAAATGATTGTGCAAACGGTAATAACTGGGCAAGGCGCAGCCGTGCAACCCACAAGGGGGCCATTGGCTCATGGGGTAAACGACACAAAGCCATCACTTTTGAGAACAGAAACAAGAGCATCCAAAACCACTTAAAATCGGCATCACAACAGTTAAAAAATTCCTCCGAGCTCTCAACAGGATCACCAACCACAACCTCATCAGGTGGCTCTTCAAGCGCCCGCTGTTGGCACGCAATCATAAACGACATCACCCACCGCAGGTTCTGTGCCATAAACTGCCGCATTGTATCGCCCGGGAGTTCAGTCGGTTGAAGGCCGACCAACCCCCATATGCTGCAAATAAAGGAGCATGAAGCTGCGGCACACTTGCTGACCACCACACTCGAAAATACGACATGAACTCGTCTCTCACTCCTTCATCACACAGCTGGCAGGTACGCTAAGACCGCGGAAGGTTAGCCCAGCGGCCCATAGTCACCTCAAAGTTATGAGCTCCTGGCCGGGATGCTGCCAATGACCGAGCATGTTGGGCAGGATACCGGCCGTGGCGGCCACACCTACCCTGGGGCTTTAGACACACAGTCACTACAATACCTATATTACTTCAAACATCCCTTGAAAATCATTCCAATGAAGTCCCTCTTGGTAGAATGTTTTTTCATGGGGGCCCTTCTGACGCCAGCATCCTCATTCATTGGGAATTGCAGCGTGAAATGTAGCAGCGTGCATTATGATCAAGCACACAACACACCAAGATTCTGGACAGCTGATCTAGACCCAGGAGTGTGCCCGAACCCCTTGCTGTCTTGAGTCACTGAACACTGCATATGAGGTAGCAAGGGATGTGCCTGCTCCAACACTACTACCCCAATGAGGCAGCATGGGTGCAAAGTTGACATGTTCTTCAAAGTAGAACTGCAAGGGCAGCAGAAACATGCATCATAAATCACTATGTACCCCCTGTCAGCAGTAAACTCAGACTGCCCAAGGCGACCTACAGAGCAAACACAATGCAAGGTGCTTGCAGCATAGTGCATCTCATCAGGCGCACTCCACCAAGGTGAGCTACAAACCTCGTCAATCAACGCCAGCGCATCCGGGCCTTCCGAAATGCATCTAGGATGGCATGCTCAATAGCAAAGTGGTCGATGTCCTGCACCATCAAAGGCAGGCATTGTCAGGGTTAGAGGAGAGGATGAGGGTGAGCAGAGTGCCACGCACACGACTTTTCTTACAATAGAGACGCAATGGACAGTGAGTCGTTGCGTTTCACACCAACTTCTTGTAGCAATCTTATATGGCGACAACCGCAGGTGCAGCAACACAACGGGAAGGGATTACTTGAAAGTGACAAGGGCGCTTCATCTATCAAGCTCCCAGAATGCCCCTACCCCTGGGGGCAGTGCCACTAGGGCCATTGGCAATGCCCTAATGCCCCGCCCCCCCTTCGACCAGGAGGGGGCCACCAGGAGGGCCCTGTTCTCCAAGGCTTCTACCCTGCAGAAGCTCTGAAAATGCCCTGAGCCCCACATGGCATGCTGTGAAGAATGTTCCATTGGGGCTTAAAGGCCTCCCCCGTGCTGGAAACACTCCTGGTGTCACTTCCAACAAAGCCCTGCCCAAACACGTCAGAAGGTGTTAAGGGTTGCAAGGTGGGCCTTACAGTGTAATCGGGATCGGTGTAAGGTAATTACATGTATTTACAACTTACTGTGAGGTTACTGTAAGATTACACTGTGAGACTGACGCCCACAGGCTGGCACAGGACGGCACCTGACAGGCCACTGATCGCCGCTGGCCCGGGAGCCCAGACCTCCTGCAGTAGGGCTGCATCCCATGCATGATGCATCCATACGTCTTCATTATGTTACGCGTTTTTATAAATACTCCACATGCGCAAACGTGCTTCAGTTACTGTACAGCTGCTGTGCAACTGCTTTACACTGCTTACGCACTGTGGAGGGCCTTGTTATTTGGATTGAAATTACACTGATTTCACATGTAAGGAAAAACGTGTAACTGTGACGGCACACCCCTGCTTCTGACAACACATCGATCAAACCCTGCCAGGTTTTGCCCGCTGTAACATTTAAGAGTTTGTTTGAAACCGGTACACCCTGTTTCCTTCTGGCATTTTAGTACTCACCAGCTTGAAAACAACCAAGTCCCCAGGCTGGGCGATTGCCTGCGTCATCAAAGAGTCACGCAGTGCAACAATACAAGAGGTCCTTGCACAACATGACCTGGGGACTGCACCTTGACACCCACAAAACATAACTAGATACAGTTGTGTTCAATGCACATGTGCACACGTGCTGCATTGTGTGTGCAGGTACAAACAGCCATCCCGGACTTGCCGTAAATGCTGCTGCAAGACCACCGTCAGCTTCCCACCTTCAGGATTTGGACAGGGTTTGATGGGTCAGATGCTGTTGGAGAGGCTGGAATGTTGAAGTACTGCAGCCACATAGCAGACAAGGCGAGCTCAAGGTGGGTGCAGAATGCCATGTGTCAAGACAGCTCATCAAATACTGTTACCAACATGATGCGGCATCGGCTGTCAAGACGCTCACATGCTGCAGCCTGCTCTTGAGCATACCTGGTACTTATGCATGTCAGCCTTGGGCACATCCTGAAACACTGCGGCTGGATCCTGTGTGCGTGCCTCCCACAAAAGAAAGCGGTCAAAAGTTATCCCCTGCCGCTTGTAGGCATAAAAAACCACCCCTGCCCGGCCTCCTGGGGCGTGGGCTGCAGCGTTGTGGCGCCAAGATCAAAATAGATTGCCTGGCATTTGCGGTTGGCACACTGCATGTTGCCAAACTGCCTGGCAGCTGCAATGTCTGCTGAGTGGGCCAATAAAAGGTAGTTGCGATCCATGATGTCGGCGCCGCGGTTGCACAAGGCATTTGGGTGTCGTAGGCCATGCGAGAGCGGTTCAATCCATGTGATGTGCTCTGTAGGCTTGCTTCCGCAGTCGTATACCAATTTGAACCTCGAGAACACCCGTGGGTCCATCTTTTGCTGCTGCGCAAGCAGCTGGCAGCACACAGGAAAGGCATGCTGCTCCAGTTGTTACTCAGCTCCAGATATAACAGACTTGCTAGGCAAGCAGAGATGAGAAACCTCGGATTCAAAGTGTCAAATCATGCATGTCTGAACAATTCAGGTTTTGTGACTACAATGCCAGCCCTGTTTGCACCATCACAGCTGCTATGCGGCAAGCAGCGGCTATCCCACCTTGTGCACAAGGGGCAACTGTGCATAAGGGCACTAGGGCAACTAGCACAAGGGACAAGCCTAACATGTGTGCATATCACCCTCACCTCGGCGGGCTTTCACCCCCCAATTTTGCTTGCTCTTGCAACTGCGTGAACTGTGCCAGTGTGTCCAGCCACACCCCGTGCTGTTCTCCGCCTGAGCCATATGGCTGCAGAAGTCTGCTTCCCATGAAGCAGCATTTTTCGTCCAGGACTGTTCAAGGTCCGAGGGAATGTACTGGGTGGTGATATTGCACGCTCTGCTGCGGGCCCCTGTGCCCACGATCAAATGTGATGACCCGCCACGGAAGCTGTGCACACAAATAGCACAACAGCAGGGCCCCCGGGGGGGGGGGGTAAGCTGAACAGCACCATGATACACTCGGGCCTGGAAATTGCAGATATGTTGTGTATGAAAGCAGCTTTCCTTTCACTCTGACTGACTGAAATCTGAGGGTTTTGTGGAGGGGGACGTGAGGGTGTCCAGGCCATGTTGGCTTTTTTTGCCCAGGGTTGGCCTGCCATATATGGCAGGCCAACGGCCGTTTCCCATGCTCCACTGTCACATTCTCTGTGGTTTTCTCATTCTCGCTGTATCTTTCTGAGCAGTCCTCCCTCTCGCAAACAAGCCACATAATCAGAATCTAAGAGTACGGGGCTACCGATTGGTAGTCGTTTGGCCCCGATCACCTACAAAACTTGCCATCTGCTCCAATGTACCCTCACGATCCTTCCATTCGTTCCATCACCGCCTTATTGTTGTCGATCCAGCTATCTAGCCCCGCACAGAAGCGTTTTCATTCGTATCTACAGTGCATCAGCCGCAGTTCGGTACTCGGTTGGCCCCTGAGAGCCACAGACCTGTCACTGGAGATCTACTGCATTTGGTGTCTGCAGTCGGCACCGGGGCTGTATAAGCAGTTTGCCAACAGACAATTCCAACGGTGTATGCACGAATGCGCCATGCTGCAAGCGTAATGGCCATCCTGCTAGCATTATTGCTGCCATCAATCACAGCCTAGATCACAGCCCAGCACTGACTCACTCAGCCCCTCACAGCCTTGCACAGCCGGCACCAATTCCTTCGCAGATAAATTATTTACAGGTACATTTGAACAGCATATCAGCTCTGCCCACTCAGCTCGCAGTGTACTCAGCAGCACCTGCCTGAACCACAGGGGGGCCAACTGCAGATGGCTGGTTCATACCATGGTTGTCTTCATGGTGCTTTTGTTGCACACACTGTTCGCTCGGCACAAGAATCCGACATGTTCCCAGATGCGGGATGCAAGGGCTGCAGGTGTCGACTCAGGCACTGTGCATTTTGTCGAGGCGGAGAAGAACATTGTCGTGACCCAAGAAGCCTGCACCCCCCCCCCCCCACACAAAAACACACATCGGCATGTCTGTCTGCTGCATGTATTCCTATTTCACAACAGCATACTGCAATGCCAGTATCTCCCCCCCCCCCCTCCTTGCTCCCCCCCCCCCCCCCCCCCCCTCCCCCTCCCCCTCCCCCTGCCACAGCATGAAGTTGGCTTGCTGATGTGTTCCCCGCTGCCCCAAACCCCACACTATCCTCACATGTCAACAAATGCCATTTTGACATCGGATGAAACATTTCTGGTCCATTACCACACTGTGCGGTGCAGTCTGCACCAAACTTGCTTTACCACACATCTACACAACCACGCGATACCACTTGTTCAGGTACTTGTTCGGAATCCAAATAGGCAGGCCTACTTGGCGATAGACGAGCTTGTTTCCCATGCTTCGATGTTAAAGTCTCTAGCTTTCCTCACTCTGGCCGTAATTTTTCCATCAGCGCCCCCCTCGCACAACAATAACACGCCCAGAATTTACGCGTAATTAGCTACATTTTGGTGGTGGTTTCGTGCGGAACAGCCACGCGACCCAAACTTGCATTGTGCTGATCTTGACTTGTTGTTGCTTGGGCAGGGATTAGTTGAAACTGACACAGTGACTTATTTTAGCAGGCCCAGGACAGTGCCCTACCCATGGGACACTCGATTCATCAGATCCGTGCCAAGCCCCATGGGGTAGGACACTGCCTTGGCTCATTGCTGCCAAAGCCCTAAGCCCCCCCCCCCCCCCCCCTCCCCTGGGCCGAGGTTCGTGCAAGCCCCCCCCCCCCCCCCCCCGGATCGCTCGCACACTAATGCCTCTTGCGAAACATACACCAAGCCCCTTCTACAAAATAACTTTGCTGCCAGACCATCTACATAGATCTGCAGACACTGATCGGTGTGTCGCGTGGTGCTGTGCCTGTTTCCAATGTAACATGTGTTTCAGAAGTGCATATGTGGAACAGTCCCCTGCAACGCACCGGCCCCTCTGCATGTGTGGACTGTGTGAATCGCCAATCAGACAGTGCGTGTGTTTTGTTGTAGGCAAAGACAGTGGTGTGTGTGTGTGTGTGTGTGTGTGTGTGTGTGTGTGTGTGTGTGTGTGTGTGTGGTGTGTGT